>ML111526.1:0-13083 GCA_003697995.1 Taxidea taxus jeffersonii | reverse complement strand
TGTGTATATATATATATATATATATATATATATATATATATATACCACCTTTTCTTTATCCATTCATCTGTTGATGGACATCTAGGTTCTTTCCATAGTTTGGCTATTGTGGACATTGCTGCTATAAACATTCGGGTGCACGTGCCCCTTCTGATCACTACATTTGTATCTTTATGATAAATACCAAGTAGTGCAATTGCTGGGTCATAAGGTAGCTCTATTTTCAATTTTTTTTTTTAATTTATTTAAGCTTTATTTAAACATATGATGTAACCCCACCACCCTCACCCAACCCCTCTTCCCCCCACCCCCCTCAGTTTGTTTTATGACATTAAGAGTCTCTTTTGGTTTGTCTCCCTCCCGATCCCATCTTGTTTCATTTTTACTTTTCCTACCACCTTAACTCCCACCCCCATTGCATCTCCACTTTCTCATATCAGGGAGATCATGTGATAGTTGTCTTTCTCCAGTTGACTTATTTCGCTAAGCATAATACGCTCTAGTTCCATCCATGTTGTCGCAAATGGTTTCATTTCTTTTGATGGCTGCATAGTATTCCATTGTATATATATACCACATCTTCTTTATCCATTCATCTGTTGATGGACATCTAGGTTCTTTCCATAACTTGGCTATTGTGGACATTGCTGCTATAAACATTCGGGTGCACGTGCCCCTTCTGATCACTACATTTGTATCTTTATGATAAATACCAAGTAGTGCAATTGCTGGGTCATAAGGTAGCTCTATTTTCAATTTTTTGAGGAACCTCCATGCTGTTTTCCGGAGTGGTTGCACCAGCTTGCATTCCCACCAACAGTGTAGGAGGGTTCCCTTTTCTCCGCATCCTCACCAGCATCTATCATTTCCTGACTTGTTCATTTTAGCCAAGGAATGTTATATATTAATTTCTTAGTTTGAAATGCATTTTCTTTTCAAGTGGTTTCATTATTTTGCAAATAAACATACTCAGAACTTCAATTGTACACAGAGGCACTCATTTTACTGATATTTGTGAGTAAACAGAAATACAGATATATCTACTTAAGGAGCTATTATACAAGGATGGATAAATTAGATGAACTTGAGCAGGAAAGGACGCGTATGTCAGGGTGCATATGCTGTAGTAGCTCTTCAATTTTGTAAACTTGGACAGCTGGGACCTGTGAGGGGCTGATAGACTGGGTTAGCAAGAAGTGATGAAACTTGGAGCTATCTCTTGGGGGAAAGTCTCTATAGAACCTTAAGAACTAGTGGCCTAAGCATTGTTACTGGAGGTGTAGGTCCAAGAGCTGGTATAGAAGGAAAACTGTTAGAGTTAATAGGTCATCTTTAAAAATCAGGATGAAAAAGAGAAGAGAATGGAGGCTAATCAGCCAGTTGTGTGTTTATAATCAGTGTGTGGGACCAGTCAACACTATGCACTCCATGGCCAAGAATATTCCCCTAAATTGTAATGTCGGAGCTATGCTTCATTAGTCATATGGAGAATCACAGAAGAAAATGTGGGCTAGTTGTGTAAATGAAACACTGCTCCAGGAAAAAACAGTTCAAAGTATGTGCCCTGGAGACCATGATTCAGAAACATTTTATACAGGGGAGAAACGTTTGTATACAGCAAATGCCATAGACTGTTGAATTGTCTTTCAGTAGAGGTGGCTTTCCACCCTCATTTAATTTCCCATGTGACCAAGCATCTGGTTCCAGCTACACAGAGCAATGACTACAAAGCCTTTATTTAATAGGTCTATAATTATTTGTTAAGCAGAAATAAATTGCCAATCTAAATTTTTATTTACTATGATCTAGAACCTTATTTATTTGCCCTATGTTCCCCAAAGTCTGAAAGGAAAAGGATTTAATTTTTACAAACTTATTTATTCATTTTGTGATCCTCTTTCTCTTTTTGTGAATTTCTTTTTGGAAAGAACAAGTCTTAAAAAGCAAGTCGTGGTCTTCTTCTGTGGTCTGTTTTCCTACACTTACCAGGCAGTGTCATTAATTTCTTTACAGCCTGACCTAAGTGCCCCTGATAATGGCACAGGCGTAAGCGATAGAGCAAGGGAAATGTCAACCAGATTAATTTGAATTGGTAAGTCCAAGGCTACTTTTATTTCTGAAGTTTTCATTAATGTGTTTTTATAAATTTTAGTAAGTGGCCCAAACTGAACATATACATTTTTAGCATTGTCATGAAAGTAGTTTGATCTTATGGAGTTCTGAAAGGATATTGAGGTCCCCAAACCATACTTTGAGAGCTACTGCTGTGACAGTGATTACGTCCATAGCTGATTAATAGCATTGTAGGTAGCAGACTATACACTTCATCTTTACCTTGCTTGTGTTTCACTTAGCAATGTATCCTAAAGATCTTTCCACATCAATACAAGCAAATCTTCTTTACCTGCTTTTTATAATAGCCTAGTATTCCATTGTCTGGGTTTACCACAATTTATTTTAGCAGTTCTCTTCTGATAGACTCTTCGGTTGCCCCATTAAAATTTTTTCAATTTTTGGGTGAACATGAAGTGCCCCATTAAAATTTTTTCTATAATAAACAGTAACATTGAATAACCTAGGAAATATAGCATTTTATATAAAACAGATATATCTATAGGAAAACTTGCAGGAGTGGAAAGCAAAAAACAGTTTTGCCTGTTCTGACCAAATTGCCCTTTATGGACTTTGCTCTCTTTTGCATGCCTACCCAAATTGCATGAACAGGCTTTCTCCCCCACTTGCTCTTGGGAGCTTTGATAATCTGGTAGGTGAAAAATATTATTTTAGGGTAGTTTTTAGGTACCTTGCTCTTGTTATGAGTAAGTCTGAACATCTCTTCATACGTTAGTACTCTTTGTATTTCCTTTTCTGTGAACTAGGTTTTCTTTCAGATTGCTGATCTTTTTCTTCTCTATTTTTAAAGGCTTTTAAATGAAGAATTCGAGAAAGTATCTAGGAACCTTTAAAGTATTTCTCCTGCTATGAATTTCAAATGTTTTATCTCAATTTTTCATTTTATTTTAGTTATGTTTATGGTGTCTTTTGCTATATAGAATTTCTCATTTTTATGTGGTTTATTTTATCAAGCTTTTCCTTCTTCTTGGCTTCTGCATTTGGGGACTTGGTTTAGAAAAACTTTTTCTGGGGTGTCTGGCTGGCTCAGTCAGTGGAGCATGTAACTCTTGATCTTGGGGTTGTGAGTTTGAGCCCCATGTTGGGCAGAGAGAGTATTTAAAAATAACATCTTTTAAAAAAAGACTTTTTTCTACTCCAGAGTTAAAAGCAAATGCACACATATTTCCTTCTTGCACCTTTACCCTCTTATATCATGGTTAACATTTAATCATTGGCACATTTGTAGTGTACCTTCGTGTGCAATGTAAAAGATGAATCCCACTTCATATTTTTATACACTACCCCCTTTTCACACACCATATGTTAAAAAAAATTCCATCTTTTCAACAGAAAAGTAACCTTTATCATCTAATAAAGGTTTATATATATAAATATATATATATATTTAGTTTAATAGCATATGAAAAAATTAAAATTTCATGAAATAATAGAATGTATTCCAGCAATGCAAAAATTGCTTAGCATTAGAAAGTGTATTTATGTAATTTATTAGATTAAAAGATCTCACACCCACCATGTTGATAAATATGAATGGTAAGATCGAATTGACTGAGAAACCAGAGACACCTCCTGATAAATCAAGAAAAATTACTTATCTAGAAGCTACAGAAGGAAGTCATTGCAATCAGGATACACAGCAAAGAGGCCAGCAGCATTCTCCAATAACAGACAGAGGACACTGGCAGATGTATAGTTGCAGATAGTAAGTCCAAAAGTGTGGGAGACACATGAGAACTCCTGGGAGTTCAACTGACACTGTGTAAGCCCAGCTTTGTATTCCTACGGCTGTGGCAATTTTCCTCAGGCTAGAGCTCAATATTTATGAGAACCCATGTCATCAAGAAGAGGTGTATCATCAGTCTCGGTGAAATCTGATGCACATGAGACGACCTGGCACCGTACAGGACAGTGTGGCTTTTTCAGTATATTTATCCCTCTCAGCCTCTTCAAGACATACATCCTTTGTAATTTCTTTCCTGAACTTAGAGTTATGGAGAAAGGAAAATGGTCAGTTTTAAACTTCTCTGGGAGTAATGTCAGTAACCTGTAAGGAGAAAACACATATAATTATCTCAACAGATGTAGAAAAAAGTTTATTAGCAAAAAAACTCATAAATATAGAAATTTTAATCTATATTAAAAAGACCTAGTCCAAACTAGGTCTTTACCAAGAACCTATGGCCAACATTCTGATGGTGATATATTAGAATTCCTACAAAGACAAGAATTTCTGCTAAACTACTATCATTTAATATGTAAAAAAGACCCTAAAAATTCACTAAGAAACATAAATTGAAAATATAAATATTAAAAAGGAAGAGGTAAAATTACAACTTAGGGAGATGTAATTACCTGTATAGGAATTTGAAAAAGAATCAACGGATGAACTGTAATATTTAATATAAGAGTCCATTAAGGTGGCCAGATACAAGATTAATGTAAAAAAATAAATAATGTGAAAAAAAAAAATAATGTGCTATATATCACAATAACTGGTAAAAAAAAAGAATAGGAAAAAAAATCCCACTCACCATAGCAACAACAAGGAAAAAATTTAATAACAATAATCGTGAGAGCCATATGAAGAAAACAGTCAAACTTAAGGTTGTCAAAGAAGAATTGAAAACATGGAGGGATAAGCCATATTCTTAGATGGGAAGATTTAATATTGTAAAAAAAAAAAATTCTACCTAAATTCATGTATAAGTTTAATGCAGTCCCTATTAAAATATTCTCAAAAATTTTAAAGAAGTTAAATTCTAAAATTTGTCTGGAAATAATTCTAAAATTCAAAAAGAAAAATATGCAAAAATACTTAATAAAAGATTGGAGGAAATCATAATCACTGGAATTTGCATTACTATATATGAAAACAAAACTTTACTAATGAACATAGTATGGTATTGATGATAAAGTGGACATAAAGATCAATAGAACAGAATAGATAGTTCAGAATTCAATCCTATTTATATACACATATGATTAATAAGATTAATACAGCAACTTAAATCATTAATATGATTAATACAGCAACTTAAATGTCATTCTCGTGTGTTGTGAGGGACATGAAATATGAACAATCAACAGTCTATAATTATGAGAAGCTAATTTGATTGCTTTTTCCAAAAATAATTCAATTACTGAAATAGTAGTGGGCAAAGGTTAATAAGCATTATTGGGAAATTTAATAAATTATTTGGAAAAAAGTAGGCTGGGCACAGAGACATACCCAAATTTCAGATGAAATAAGGGCTATCTAAAAACAAAAACAAACTAGTAAGTAGAAGATAATTTGACTCGTCTAGTTAATGAATTGAAATGAGATATATTAAGAACTTGAGGGTACATAAAAGGCCCTCAATAAATAGGGACTCTTTACCTTCTTGCAAATCCCAGTGCAGAGTTGTATTGTCTGTAAAAGTGTGTTCAGAAAAGGTAATTTCCTTTGCTCATCATTTAAGTCATCTTTTACTATACTCTATCTTTGGGTCTAGCCAGGGCACATCTTTATGGTAGGTTCTCTGTTACATTGTTTATCTTGCCATCATTTAGGATCACCACTAGCACACCAATGGTCTGATCCATTTCTAAACAACCTGACTGCTTTCTAAGAAACAGAGGAGTAAATATTTGTCGTAGTTGCTCTTCTACTGAGAGATTAAAATATTCAAAATGATCCTAAAGAGTCTGTCTTCTTCAGAATAAAGAGAAAATGGACTAATCATTGGGTGAAAATAGCCATAATAAAAGTAAAGCATCATTTGACTCAACTGCCACTGGTTCCAAAAGATACAATTTATAGAAGAACTACAGTAAAATGGCTCTTTCTCCATAGGCCCACTTAATTTCAGTGGGTTTTTCATGAGTACATTGAGTACATTGTTGGTGCTGAAATTTCAATGTAAAAGAGCTTTCAACAGATGAGTCTCGAAATTTTTCACAACTTAGTCCATATGTACCCACTTCTACAAACTATGTGGTGCATGTTCTATATCAGTGTGTGCTTGGGTATTTATTCCATATTTGCTTATTGTTGTTTGTTAATTTAACAGGCGTGGGCCTTCTTTCTTTCTTTCTTTCTTTTTTGCTTTTGGTAACTGACCCTCTAAAACGAGGATTGTTACATAGGGATGTTAAAGTTAACAAAACCCAATATAGTCTTTACGAATACCCACTCTCTTTAAATCAGCATACATCTCCATCATATCAGCATTTTTGGTAATGAGTTTCTTAATAACTCTTTGGATATTGGAAACGTCTAATAATATGAATCAAATACAATACTATTGATTATGAAGTGAAAATGGAAATCTTACAAAAATCAATGAAAGCAGTGATGGAAAAAGATTCCAATGTATAAAAGAAGCTATTGACAAATGAGAACCTGGTGGAATTAGATCAGTTAATAACCAAAGAAGAAATAATTGACAGGAGTAGTAACATAATGGGCATTTCAGAGACTCATTTGTGTATCAGTGTATTAAGAGGGCATCTTGGAAAATTAGAGTACTAGAGTCATTTGTAATGACTCTAGCTATGATCATTTTACAAAAATCAAACAGGTAGGGAATGGCATATCCTGCTAGTCTATATCTTTGTCAGAAAACTTACCTTAGGGGCGCCTGGGTGGCTCAGTGGTTTAAAGCCTCTGCCTTCGGCTCAGGTCATGATCTCAGGGTCTTGGGATCGAGCCCCACATCGGGCTCTCTGCTCAGCGGGGAGCCTGCTTCCTCCTCTCTCTCTCTGCCTGCCTCTCTGCCTACTTGTGATCTCTGTCAAATAAACAAATAAAATCTTTAAAAGAAAAAAAACTTAAAAAAAAAAAACTTACCTTAAAAAGAACCAATGTGGGACACCTGGGTGGCTCAGTGGGTTAAGCCTCTGCCTTCAGCTCAGGTTGTGATCTCAGAGTCCTGGGATCAAGCGCCACATCAGGCTCTCTGCTCAGCAGGGAGCCTGCTTCCCCCTTCTCTCTACTTGGGTCTCTGCCCACTTGTGATCTTACTCTTTCTCTCTGTCAAATAAAATAAAATCTTAAAAAAACCCCAAACCAATGCTTGGGGTGCCTGGGTGGCTAAGTCAGTTAAGTGGTCTACTCTTGATTTTGGCTCAGGTCATGATCTCAAAGTCATGGGATCCAGCCCGACATTAGGCTCTGTGCTCAGTGGGGGATCTGCTTGAGATTCTCTCCCTCTCCCTCTGCTCCTTCCCCTGCCTGGGTCTTCTCTTTCTCTAAAAATAAGTAAATAATTCTTTAAAAAACAAGAACCAATGCTTGAGTCATTCTTTGTTCTAATAATTACTGCATAACTATAATTTTAACTTCTGTAAAATACAAGATGAAATACTGAGTTTTATAAGTTTTGGTTACATTTTTTAAAATAAGAGAATCAAGCCTTTTGTTTACTCTGTACGTGGCATTTGTTCTCTCTTTTAAGCTGATTTACTTTAAGTAAGATTTTTCCAGGACAAATTATTCTCCGATAATGAAAACCTGCTGTCCTGTAAACCATTAGGTCTACACTGTGGAAGAAACTGTAAAGAACAAATTGAGTAAGATGTGGTCCCTATGCTAAAGAAGCATACAATTCAGCCAATGTATATCACAGTGCCTCATTTTCTTATATATTTCATGACATGCATACTATTTTGAGAAGGAAATCAAGGATTTTTTTTTCCTTAATGCCCTTTCCTTATTCCCAACATGGCTAGTAGTTCCAAGACTGTGGAGACAGTGAGGTTAATGATTACAAATGAGTTTAATGATTACAAATTTGAGGTGGAATTTTCAGCACTTTATTAGACAAAAGCTGCTTCTGTTTTCTTATTTGTATTATATAAAGATACTTGTCTATTATTACTGCTATTTGATGGAAAGACAGTGTTTATTGCCATCTGAGATTTTTTCCCCAAATAATGATGATATAAATTTAGAATGAAGTTGGCTTTTCTGAAGTTTTATTATGATGTTTGAATATGTAGAGTACATTTGAAGATTTTTCCCTTATGTTGCTCTCTTGAGTTCCTTTCTTCTTTCAGAACTTGTGGGAAAGAAAGAGACTTTTGTTATAGCATTAAAATAATTTAGCTTTTTATATCTAAGAATGAAAATAAAAGGGGGCACCTCGGTGGCTTAGTCGGTTGAGTGTCCAGCTCTTGATTTTGGCTCAAATCATTATCTGAGGGTTGTGAGATCAAGCCCTGGATGGGGCTCCAAGCTCAGCGGGCAGTCTTCTTGAGATTCTCTGTCCCTTCCCCTCTGCCCCTCCTCCCACTGCTTGTGTGTGGTTTCTCTCTCTACAAATAAATAAAAATTAAAAAAAAAAAAGAAAAATTCTGAATGTGTATGACACAGATGAGTTGTTATATATATAGCTTAGCCAAGGTAGTTTCAGAAATGTTCTTCCTACATTACATGATTATCAGTGCCTTGTATGTAAAATACATTATTAGCCAGGATTTTACTGTTACTAGTAGCAATTCTACTCACTACAAAAGCTGTCAAGACATATGTATTTTAAAGTACTCGTGAAAGAAATTGAGGAAGATACAAAGAAATGGAAAAATGTTCCATGCTCCTGGATTGGAAGAACAAATATCGTGAAAATGTCTATGCTACCTAAAGCAATCTACACATTTAATGCAATCCCTATCAATATCCCATCCATTTTTTTCAAAGAAATGGAACAAATAATCCTAAAATTTATATGGAACCAGAAACGACCTTGAATAGCCAAAGGAATATTGAAAAAGAAAGCCAAAGTTGGTGGCGTCACAATTCCGGACTTCAAGCTCTATTACAAAGCTGTCATCATCAAGACAGTATGGTACTGGTACAAAAACAGACACATAGATCAATGGAACAGAATAGAGAGCCCAGAAATAGACTCTATGGTCAACTAATCTTTGATAAAGTAGGAAAGAATGTCCAGTGGAAAAAAGCCTCTTCAACAAATGGTGTTGGGAAAATTGGACAGCCACATGCAGAAAAATTAAATTGGACCGTTTCCTTACACCACACATGAAAATAGACTCAAAATGGATGAAGGACCTCAATATGAGAAAGGAATCCATCAAAATCCTTGAGGAGAACACAGGCAGCAACCTCTTTGACCTCAGCCGCAGCAACTACTTCCTAGGAACATCAAAGGCAAGGGAAGCAAGGGCAAAAATGAACTACTGGGACTTCATCAAGATAAAAAATTTTGCACAGCAAAGGAAACAGTTAACAAAACCAAAAGACAACTGACAGAATGGAAGAAGATATTTGCAAACGACATATCAGATAAAGGGCTAGTATCCAAAATCTATAAAGAGCTTAGCAAACTCAACACCCAAAGAACAAATAATCCAATCAAGAAATGGGCAGAGGACATGAACAGACATTTCTGCAAAGAAGACATCCAGATGGCCAACAGACACTTGAAAAAATGCTCCACATCACTGGGCATCAGGGAAATACAAATCAAAACCATGATGAGTTACCACCTCACACCAGTCAGAATGGCTAAAATTAACAAGTCAGGAAATGACAGATGCTGGTGAGGATGCGGAGAAAAGGGAACCCTCCTACACTGTTGGTGGGAATGCAAGCTGGTGCAACCACTCCGGAAAACAGCATGGAGGTTCCTAAAAAAATTGAAAATAGAGCTACCTTATGACCCAGCAATTGCACTACTTGGTATTTATCATAAAGATACAAACATAGTGATCCAAAGGGGCACGTGTACCCGAATGTTTATAGCAGCAATGTCCACAATAGCCAAACTATGGAAAGAACCTAGATGTCCATCAACAGATGAATGGATAAAGAAAAGGTGGTATATATATATATATATATATATATACACACAATGGAATACTATGCAGCCATCAAAAGAAATGAAATCTTACCATTTGCGACAACATGGATGGAACTAGAGCGTATTATGCTTAGCGAAATAAGTCAACTGGAGAAAGACAACTATCACATGATCTCCCTGATATGAGGAAGTGGAGATGCAACGGGGGTGGGGGTTAAGGTGGTAGGAAAAGAAAAAATGAAACAGGATGGGATCGGGAGGGAGACAAACCAAAAGAGACTCTTAATGTCACAAAACAAACTGAGGGTTGCTGGGGGGAGGGGTAGGGAGAGGGTGGTGGGGTTATGGACATTGGGGAGGGTATGTGCTATGGTGAGTCCTGTGAAGTGTGTAAACCTGGTGATTCACAGACCTGTACCCCTGGGGCTAATAATACATTATATGGTTATAAAAAAATAAAAAAAATATTTAAAAATATATTTATTTTATTTATCAAAATTTCTCTCTTCCCTTCCACCTCCATCTTAATACCTATGAGAACAGAGATAGTTGTGCAGGTGAAGAGTAGTCATAATCTATGTATATTATAAGTGTCATTTCTAAATAAGAAATTACATTTGTTGTCTTGCTCAAGGAATGATCTTTAATTTGATCTTTAGAATCACAGCTAGGACTTAGGACCTCAAAGTGAGGGCTAGACATGCTGGTCTACTTTCTGTCTAAAATGAAGTTTGCTAAAGTTAACAAAATCAGAAAGATTGTGGTCCAGGAAAAATACACCAAGTTTGCAGTTTGTTTGTTTGTTTCTTTCTTTTTAAGATTTATTTGTTTATTTTAGAGAAAGCAGACATGCATGTGCAGGTGGGAGAGAGGAGAAGGAGAGAGAGGGTCTCAAGCAGACTCTGCGCCTGAGCATGGAGCCCAAGGTGAGGCTCGATCTCACCACCCTGAGATTATGATCTGAGCCGAAACCAAGAGTCAGATGCTTAACCCAGTGCCTCATTCAAGCGCCCCACCAAGTTTACAATTTCTGAATGAGATTAAGAAAAATAAATGTAAAAAACAGACATTACATTAAGTATTTTTTTCATGATGAGACTGTGTATACATCTTTTAGTGGTAAAAGAAGACTCTAAGGAAGATCGAAGAAAGCTTCATTGCTCCTTCTGTTAACTTGGTGACCATTTGTGTTCTAAACTCAGAAGGATTATTCTCCTTCCTAGCCTTCAAGACTTGAAATTCAATCCAAATGTGACTCCTTAGTCATTCTGAGCAGAGTATAATTTTTTCTTAACCCCACATTTTGCAGACTATCTGGGAGAGTGCTCTCCCCCAAATATCTCCCTCTACAAATCCTAACTGATGGGCAGACAAGACCTTCTTCTCTCTCACACCTGCTGCCCTGGCTGTTTACCTGCCCATGGGGCTCCCTTCAGTCTAAGTTTTGGAAGGGCCACATGACGTCCTCCAGTCCTCTTTCTAGATTCTGGCCATGACACCTGCCCAGCATCACAGATGTAGCATTATTTTGAGACTCTCTGGGGCTTCTTCTTTATCCTTCCCCAGAACTGCTGCCCCCATGTCTATCTTTGCTAGGAACAAAACTGGCCTTGGCCACAAGAGAAGTGTTCTTTCAGTGAAGGAGAGATGACTCCTCTTCATTTCTGCCTTTAGTAGAATACTAAAAAACAGGAAAAAAAAGGTCTCTCTCAAGGGTATACACTTTACACTTAACCTGCTGTCTTCTAGCAGATGGAACAGAGGACTGAAGTCGATTTTTCCATTTCTACCATTTCGCCCCATGAAAATCTGAGCTAGCCAGGATGCAGATCTCCTGGCAGACGTGCTTTTCCTTCTTCCTGATCCACCACTGAGAGGGAGCAACGTTTCACATCTTTCAGTTCAACAGGAGGAGCCCCAATTCCCTATCCTGATTCCCCACCCCCATTTTCAACAATCACAGTAGTTCAGTCTTCTAGTAAAAGGGAAATTAATTTCCTTACCATGATGATCCCTGGCCTAGAGCCTTAGCCTCCTGGGGACACAAGCAAACCCCTTGTGTGATTTTTTGGAGGGTGAACTTGTGCATATTCTGCTGCTTATGTTAATGTGCATTTTGCACTTACTTTTTAATAATTTTAATTTTTAAAATCTATAATGACTTTTAAAAAATTAGTGCAGATTTTTATAATTCATCAATATATGTTAAATATTTTCTCATGTCAAGAACTATGGTGTATGTTTGACTGGAACTCTTTTTTCGGTAGCTATTCGAAGAAAAGGGGAGAAAAGAAAGGAAAAGCAAGAAGCAGCAATAATTAGGTTGGCCAGCATCTTTGTCTTTGTTTTTCATTCTGCTTTATGCTCCTTAATAGGTCATGTCTCCCAGTTGCCACACCCCCACAGCAGCTTGTCCCAGATGGCAGTGGGGGCTGGGGAGCAGGAATTACTCAACTTTGAAAGGTTTTCTCAACATATGGATGAATGGATGAGTGATCATGTGTTTACCTTACTATTTTTAGTGTTGTGTTTCTTAAGTTAGATTACAGGGACCATAAAAAAGTTAGGCAGGCTTTGGCCTACAGATGTCTTTTACTAACTATTATTATATATAGGGTGAAAAACAGAAGCAATATGGCAACTATGAATTCTGATTGGTGACACCACAGATCAAATCACTCTCTACTCTGAAGCCTCCACTTTTTTCCATTTCAGAACAGAACACAACAAAACAAAATGAAATGCCAAATCCTTTGTGTGGTCTACAAAGCCCTAAATGATTTCACTTCTACCTACTCTTCTCACTGTACGACTCTTTTCCTTTCTTCCGGCAATTTAGCCAGCAACATTAGCCTTCTTGCTCCTTCCTGAACATACTGGTGTACTCTTATCTCACGGTCTTTGTACTTACTCTTCTTCCAGCTTGGATCTCCCTATCCCCAATACCCACAGGGCTTTCTTCCTCACTCAGATTACTGCTCAAATATGACCTTACGGAGAGACTTTCCCAACCCCCTTTCCTAACCCAGTTCCCCTTTTGTATTCCCATAATAAGTTTTACTTTATAGCACTTACCATCTTTTGTTATATGTTTTGTCTATCTTCCCAATCAGAATGTGAACTTCATGAGCTTGGATTTAGTTGA
>ML111525.1:0-27765 GCA_003697995.1 Taxidea taxus jeffersonii | reverse complement strand
AGGGACCTTTGTCTATTTTGTTATTGCTGTGAAGTTATCAAGGACAGGAGGCATGAGGGGCGCCTAGGTAGCTCAGTCGGTTGAGTATCAGCCTTCAGCTCGGGTCGTGATCTCAGGGTCCTGGGATTGAGTCCCGTGTGGGGCTCTCTGCTCAGCGGGGAGCCTGCTTCTCCCTCTCCCTCACCCTCTGCTCCTGGTCTCTCTTTTTCTCAAATAAAGAAATAAAATGTTTAAAAAAAAAAAAAGGAAGGAAGGAAAGGAAGAATGGGACCTGAATTAATTTTTAAATGGTCTGTTTAAATGGTAAATAAATGTGGTTTTTGGTTTCCAGAAAAACATAAAGGAATAATCAGGTTCATTTTATTTCCTTCATCACTTTGGCCCTAGGTGAAATGGTAAACTAAGGTTTTCATTATGACTGTGGATCCATGTGACTTATCTAGTCAAGCTAATTTCTTTTCTCTTCTTTTTTCTTTTCTTTTCTAAGATTTTATTTATTTGAGAGAGGGAGAGCACAAGCAGGTGGAGGGGCAGAAGGCAAGGGAGAAGCAGATTCCCTGCTAGGCAAGGAGCCCGATGGGATGCTGGACTCCCTTGATCCCAGACCCCTGAGATCATGACCTGAGCCCAAGGCAGACACTTAACAGACTGAGCCACCCAGGTACCCCTGGTCAAGTTAATTTCTGATCACCCTTTGGCATTCCTCTCTGTCTAAACTCACGTGCAGAGCAAAGAGAGTCATTGGCTGCCGTGTTCCGAGGCAGATGTCAATAACAGCGTAAGCCACATCCTTGGTGCTGTTAAGCTCAAAACCTATGGATATAAGAGCTTCCTTAGAATGATCTAGAGTCACCCTCTGCATAGCCCATAGCCTGAAATGAGCTTCTGTGGATGTAAGGAGGACACAGGAGGGACACACTATAATTCCTACTCCGAAGGATTTTCTGAACCATGCTTCCCTTTCATGAAATTATTTTTAAGAAAAGTTTCGTTAAACGTTTGTGGGCACATATCATCCTGAAATATACCCATTGCTGCCTCCAAGCCTTTGGGCCTGGAAACCCTTCTTTCTCCCACATACTGTTCCCTACCCTTCACCTGTTAAAGCAGAAGGGAAAAAAGCAGGTGCCTGTTAGGACCAGGTCCGGGCTCAGGTGAGTGAAGCAGGCTGGGTGGGTGTAAGGCAGGACCCAAACACCTTGCTGGAGACTCCCAAAAGCAGAAGCCTCTGAACATGGCATGTTTGCTATAAATCATCTGTGGCAAAGTCTGTTCTGACCTCATCTTGTCTGGCAGCAAAACCTGACCAGAATAGATGAGAGGCCTTTATTTATCCCTCTTACTGTGAATATTCATACATTTTACCACAGAAATAGTAGTTGATTGATTATGGGGGTGCTGCCCCAGCTGGCATGGGGGTTATAAGAACATATAGAGAATACAGCCATCATATTACTGGTCCAAAAATCTAAAAAGGTCTGAATGTGGATATGCAGCTGACTCCTAAAGCTTTGGATGTGGAATCGTGGGCCTGGACAATAGGGAGTGGTGAGGACTCCGGAAACATGAGCTTGGTGCCCACTACACAAAGCACTCACCAGCCGGCCACTGCTGTTTGGGGAGGCCGGCTCAGTGTTGCCAGAGCTTTCCATTTCTGAAGAGAAGCTGAATATACGATAATGACGTGCTTTCCCTTTCCATTTTAAGAACACTACGCAGCCCAAACAAAACCAACTTGCAGCTTGCTTGCTAGAATCATTCATTCAGCCTCAAACGTTCCTATCCCTATTACGTATTCCCAGAAGCCCCATTTATTATGGATTGAACTGTGTCCTCTCCCGAATTATACGTTGAAGCCCTAACACTCCGTGTGACTGTATTTGGAGACACAGGATTTAGGGAGGTCATAGAGTCCGGCTGTATTATGACTGGTGTCCTCAAAAGGAGAGGAAGAGACATTAGACCTCGCTCTCTCTCCCTCTCTCTCTCTCTCTCTCTGTGTGTGCATGCGTGCATGTGCGCACATAAAGGAAAGGGAACACAGTGAGAGGATGGTCACCTGCAAGCCGGAAAGAGATGCCTCACCAGAGACCAACCAACTCAAGGGCACCTTGATCTTGAACTTCTGGCCTCCAGAATTGTGAGAAAATAAGCAAAACAAAACGAAAACATTGTTTAAGCAACCCCGTCTGCGGTATTTAATCACGGCAGCCTGAGCTGACCAACACATCATTCATCATGAACTTTCCCCTCCCTCCAGTCTGCGTTCCCCAAAACTGGGTATTTTATTCCACTTTGGCAATATTTTTCTCTTTCGCATTGTTCTGTCTATGGCTAGCGGTTTTCCCACATAAAACCCTTAGCACAGTGCCTGGGCATCATCGAGCATCTATAATTAGTGTTTACAGTTATTATCGTGTGCTGTTGTTGTTATTCTTGGAAGCATAGACAGGTCTCACACTTTTGTCACTTGATTCTTTGGGTAACAAGCATTCAGGCTTCTAACTCTGGGTAGCTAGCGTGGGGGAAACCCCTCCCTGCCTGAGGGTTTCTTGGAGGGTTCGACACAGAACCAGGACCCTGGGCAAGTTTCTTGTCTCCAGGTTCTTCAGTCTCCCTAATGACAATCCTCCTGTTCCTTTTCTGCCTCCCCCTCCACAGTCACCCTCCATGCCCTATGTGCGTGCACCCCCCCCCCACACACACAGATACACAAACACAAGCATGCCCACGCACGCGCACACTGTGTGGGGAAGGCAAGATAATGGCAGGACTAACCAAAGACTCCTACAGAAAGGTAGGGAGCCAAGGAGCAAAGAAGGAAACGGACTTTCGGTGAGGGGCAGATGAGTGGAGAGAAGCTGGTTGGGGTGACAGATCAAGGGCAAGTGCACCCCACCCCCTGGGGTGGCTGGAACATTCTGTGGCATGTAGCAGAGACGTTGAGGGTTGACCCAGAATCCTTGGGTTCAAATTTCAACTCCTTGACCTTGGACAGATTTTGAACCTCTCCGGGCCTCAGTTTCCTCAGCTGAAAATTATAGCCTGCCTTCTTTACGGGGAGAGGGTGAGTCATACATGAATGATACTCAGTAAATATACAAGTTAGGCAGCTGTTACCACTGATGATGCCACACGATCTCAGCACTTCTTGTGAAGCAATAGCTGACTTCCAGTGTATCATGTCCCCTCTCAGTGTTTTAATTTCCTCTGTGGCCAGGAAATTCAGCTCTGTCGGCAATTAGAGCGCCACGATATACAGGAGCACTACTAGTCAATCTATATTCTGCTCTAAGAACATTGAAGGCTCCAGGTTTCTGTTTCTCTCCCTTCAGGTGGACAGGTGTGTGCTTTCGAAGACAACAGTCTCCCAGCGGCACATCCAGACTCCAAAGTCAGGAACAAATGAAGGCTCTGCCACTTACACCTCTTTGAGCCTCAAAGTCCCTCATCTGTGAAATGGGTTAATAACTGGACTGTTGAGAGGATTGGCTCCAAGGGTCTTCGGATCCATTAGTAAGGGGCTGTGAACAGCGTGTGGCCCAGAGAAAGTGCTCAGGAAATACTGGGCGCTATTCTGACAGGTGTGATGGCAGCCCCTTTGCATGCTAATCAAGCTGACAGGTAGGAAGAGTTCAAGGAGACCCAAGTTGAGCGGTTGCCTTCTGCTCAGGTCATGATCCCAGAGTCCTGGGATGGAGTCCCCACGTCTGCCTCCCTGCTCAGCGGAGAGCCCTCATCTCCCTCTCCCACTCCCCCTGCTTGTGCTCTCTCTCTTTCTCTGTCAAATAAATGGGTAAAATCTTTAAAAAGTTTATCACGTAATCTTGTCAAGGAGGAAAGAACACTCTACAGGGGACAAGTGGCCAAATATCCTGGTGCTGGCTGGGCCACCATGCTCAGAAGGGCATTGGAGAGAGGGAGCGGATTCTTCTGGCAAGAAAGTGTTTGTGGAAAGGTACCGTTTCCCACCAGAGTTAGCTAATGTGCCTGCAGCAGGTGTTTCCCTAGAGGACTTCATGGCCTCTTGGTGCCTGGGCAAATTTCATAGCCCCTTTCCTCACTCTTCTCATCTGTAAAATGGGGATAGTAACGGTAGCTACTTTATAGAGTATCTGTGAAAACTGCATAAGCTGATGCTCATAAAGGGCGAAGCCCAGAGTAAAAATGCCTGGCACATTTTGGTAGCCCGGAAATGCTAGCTAGCTAAGCCTTGTGTTATCTTGCTTGGGGCTAGGGAGACAAGACCAAAAAAAAAAAAAAAAAAAAAAAAAAATCTGTTCTCTCTGGGATCTTTGGAAACCCTACATCTCCTATTATGGGGACTCAGACAGCTGATGTGGCCCGATTGTGGGTCATCTCAGGCATCGGTTATTTTCATTTTTTATAAAAAAAAAATTTGCCTTTCCTGCCCTTTGCCAACCTCACCACCACCACTGAAATCCAGCCGGGTGATTATCCTAGGATAAAAGCTTTTATCATGAAAAGTTTTGTTTGAGAAAGCAGGAACTGTGCTTCTCACTGCTGGCTTTCCTGCACGCCGGGATCCTGTCCACACTCCTACAAAGGCCAAGATTATCTCTCTCTGTTAAGGGTTTAAAATCCTACAAGCCGGCCATGCAAGTGACCAGCATCAGATTATGATAACAAGATCATGTCCAGTTATAAAAACAAGTGTCTAAACTTTTCTCATGTCACTTTCGCCCGGGGTCCCTTGTGGGGGTGGCGAGGGGGTGGGGCCCAGCTCATTTTGAAGGCAGCGCTTTGAACTGAATTCATGGGGTATTTGCATAAGAAGATTTGAGTCTGAAGAATGGCCTGCTATTGCATCTGCCCATTAATATGCCTGCTAATTCAGCACATTGTAAGCCTATTGATGGCCCACAAAGGGCTCAAATTCAAGGACAGTTATCCTATGGCCATTGTGAGCTCTTCAATTCAAGGAATATGTTCGCTGGAGGAATACAGTTGTTACAATTAGATATTTTTCATGAAACATTATAAAGAACTAATGACAACCAGGAACACAATACTGCAACAACCACCAAAAAACATTCAGAACTCCATGTCTCAGCTTGCCTCTCTCTCTCTCTCTCCTTCTCTCTCTCTCTCTCTCTCTCTCTCATAATCTCCCACACACTTATTTTCCCAGATGCAGCCGGCTGGAGATGGATGGAGATCTCCAAACGTGAAAGCACATTTATCTGCTCCCTAAATTTAAATAAAAAGCCAAATGAAATAAACAGATCCCAGCAGGGGAGGAGAGGCCCACACCACTGGCATAAATAGTGGTTAATTTAATCCCGTTTATGAAAAACGTCACACCGTCCCCTCCAAGGGATCCACGAGGCAATATTTTAGAGCAAAGATGAATTATTTGGAGGTAGAGAGCTTCTCTTTTCTCCCCCGAAGTTGAAAAGCAGATGTTTATGCAGATCTAGGAAAATTCAAAACAAGTGGAGGAATGGTGCTGACTTGTGGCGTTTAGGCGGCTAGGGGACAGTGGCATTTTAGTGAGAAAGTCACGTCTTTCTGTCTCTCTCTCTCTGTTTCTCAGAAGGGTGCTTGGCGGAGCGGTCTGGTTGGGAAGGCAGCCGGTTTCGCTGGGCTGGAGAGGACAGCAGGAACTTTCTAAGACACCGGGGGCTAAAATACTCTTTCCAGCAGGGGTGTTTGTGAGGGAGCGGCGCGCCCAGGGACGCCTGGGATCGGGGACATTGTCTGGGCATTGTGCTGGGCTCCCACTCTGCCGACCATTGTCACAGGGGCCCATCCAGCCCCTGGCCTGAGCACCGGTTGTGTTTTTCTCACTCTACATCCCTCAGAAAAGACATCAAAGACCAGGGAGATGTGCTTTTTGCTTTGTTTGGTGTCGGATTCTCAACATGTGGCTTCCCGGGCCAAATTTCGGCACCTTTTAACCTATTCTGTTCAGCTTAGGCCTGAGCTGTATTTGAGCATTAGGGAAACTATAGTAACCAATAATCTGCCTGTTGCTGAAAAGAAACTATGTATCTTGTCACACAAGAGCTGTCTACGATCACCGTCCTAGACCAGACCCTTTAGGGGCTCCTGGCTTTCTTTCCTGGGGCTCAGCCCGTCCCTCTGAAAAGGCGTCCGAACCCTTTGCCTTTCTAGCACGGAGGACCCGTGTTCATGTTCATTTATATTTAACAAATAAGGCATTGTCCCTTGCAACATATCAGCATTTGATTATCTATTACAAATGTTTTCATCAAGTCAGAAATGAGGCCTCTTAACAAAAGGGAGGGGAAAAATACCCCTTTGGTGCAATGCAGGGACGGGGCAGAGACTGGGATTTTCTTGGTGGGATATTTAGGTTCTTTGGCACATCACATTAGAACTGTTGTCTACAGTGCCACCAAAAAAGGGGGGGGGTCGGGGGGGGGCACCAGGGCATCCCAAAGCAGGGTAGCTGGAGATGCGGGTAAATGGACAAATGTGGGCTAAGCAAAGCAGCGTGGGGTATCTTTTGAGAGTATAGGCTCCAGAGCCTGACTCCAAGGGCCCAGATCCCACCTCTACCTCTTACTAGCTGTGCAACCCTGAGCAAGCCTCTTGAGGTCTCCGAACTTTCTGTTCCCTAGAAGGGAATGGGGATATTAATAGACCCCTTGAGGAAGGCCTGTAGGAGGATTCACTCGCTGCGCTAATCACTGGGACAGCACAAGGCCCAGCCCGCAACAAGTTCTCAGTAAGGGCTGGCTGATAATGTTACACAGCAAATATTGCACGAGGGGCTAGGCAACTCCACACCGAGGATCCAAATGGATAACTAACAGCGGCAACTGTTATTATGGTTGCATTGCATTTTTATGGGTACCCAAAGGAGGAAGGAGACATGAAATAAACATGGCATAAAATAAAAACAAACAGAAATAAAGAATCACCGCCAAAACACTGATATGGTTTCAATAAATAACTATTTATTATTAGAAAGAATAATACCCTGGACAGAAATAAAGAACAAGTGTGAAAATAACTAGAACCATAAAATATGAAGCGCATGGTAAGTGAAGGTTTTACAGACCCTCACCCAGGATCCTGAGCAGGCACGGGGATGGGGTGAGGGGACAGAGGGTGCAGACTGAAGGAGGTACTGGCTCTCAGGGTTCTGCAAGTGCAGATTTTGTGCCCTGGGAGCCTCGCCCCTGTCCCCTCCCACCTCCGGCTCTTGAGACGGGCACTGTGAGAAGTGTAACCTATTGCCTTCCAGAATTTTCTCATTTTGCACACCAGCATTTCATTGAAAACATGATCCCCATGCAGACTGTCGGAGAACTCACTTTTTCATTTACCCAAGAGATTTGGGACATCTTTCCATACTGAAATTATATAAGATCTGCCCCATCCTTGTTTTCTTTTTCTTCCTTTGAAAAAAAAAAAAAAAGTCTTGCCTTTTTTGTTTGTGTCACACTTATGTAATACAAAAATAATTGGTGACCGTGGTTATCATTCAGGTACAAATTCTGCCTGACTTTTTCTTAATGCTTCTACAGAACCCATAACAGCTCCCATTTTACTGGGTGTCTATTAAGAGCCTGGGTTAAGAACCTTACTCTGTACTGACTCAGCTAGTTTTTATAACAAGAAGATGAGGCTAGGGGTGTCACTATCATCCCCATTTTATAGAAAAGGAAATTGAGGCCAAGAGTGATGTTAAGTAATTTGCCACATCCCGAAGGTACCGAGAGTCCGGATCAGAACTCAGGGTACTTCTCAGAGCCTACGCCCTCCCAGATGTGTCAAAGATGTGAACTCACACTGTACATATACACACACATACACACACATATTTTGCAAAGACACCATCACATTCTGTGTATCATCTGGAAACGTTGTTATAACCGACCTTTGCATAACAGACAGCGGCATTTGCTGATGGCAAAGTGGTCCATTACTTGGATGTGTGATGACATACTTGGGTCGT
The DNA here is from genome assembly GCA_003697995.1 of Taxidea taxus jeffersonii. NCBI lineage: Eukaryota > Metazoa > Chordata > Mammalia > Carnivora > Mustelidae > Taxidea > Taxidea taxus. The sequence continues at coordinate 19,814 of ML111525.1, read as the reverse complement.
TTCGGGGTTTCTGTTCTATTGGGCAAACTTGTTGCCGGCAGTCTGGAAGGGCTTAGCTAAACTCTCAGGTCAGGGCTCAAATGACATGTCCTTATAGAGAAGCCACGCTCACAGGCCAATCCCACACGTGCTCTCTAGCAGCAACAGGTATTTCTTATGCTCCCTTCAGAGATGGACAGAGAGGCTCAGAGAGTATATAAGGTGACGGGTTCAAGATCATGAGTGAGTTAGCAAGGCCAGCTGGGTAGAAGCATATCCAAGAAACATTCCTGGCTCTCCAGAGAGTCCTGGTAGAAATCTCCAAGCTGGAGCATCCCCTTCCTGAGCTAGTTAAGCAGGCAGAACTTGGGACTAGGACATAAGCAGCTGTAAATACCACCCATGTGTCCCCAGACTCTAGTTGTCCAATGAACCATCTTGGCACCTTTCTGCTAGTTCAATGTCATTTGGCGCCTTCTCCTGCTGCCTGGGCTTGGGAAAGACACAGCCGCATCCTAGCTTCTACTTGTCCCCTCGTCTTGCTCTCCCCACCTCAATCTTTGATTAAAGGCCAAATCTCACAGTCTCTGAGACCCTAGAAATCACCCAGTGCAACCAGAGGATGCTGTACAGTTGGGGAAGCTGAAGCACCGAAAGGGTAAGTGACTTGTCCAAGGTCACAGAACATAGAAGTAGTCAAATGAGGATAAGAAAAGGGCCAGGGCTCCCTGGACACACAAAATGATGCTCACCCAGTTATGTATTGAACAGGTCCTTACTGAGCACCCACTGTTACACACCAGGCACTGGGCTAAGCCTCCAGTGTACAAACTGAGATGAGTTGTGGGAATTTCATTGTCTCATTGAGGAGATGGACATATATACATGATAAGAATAGAAAATTCTGATAAGTTGGCACGTTAGTCTGCTTGGGCTGCAGGAACAGAACACCGTAGATGGGGTGCTTAAACAACACAAATGTGTCTTCTTACAGTTCTGGAGGCTGAGAAGTTCAAGAGCAGGGTGCCAGCCAGCTGAGTTTCTGGGGAAGGCCCTCTTCCTGGCCTGTAGATGGCCGCCATCTTGCCATGTCCTCACATGGCTTTTTCTCAATGTGGGCAAGTGGCCTTCATCAAGGCCCTAATTTTTTTAGATTTGTACCTCAGCCTTATGAACTCATTTAAACTCAATGATCTCCTGAAAGCCTTATCTCCAAATGTAATCACACGGGGCGGGGGGGGGGGGGGGGTTGAGCTTCAACATATGAACTTAGGGAGGGCATCATTTCATTCATATCAGTTAGGAATAAATACAGTAATAATAATAATAATAATAATAATAACAACTCGCATTTACTGAGAACTTCTGTGCTAGGCTAGGCATCGTGCTAAGTACTTTATCTACATTATCTAATTCACTCCTCACAACAACTGGGGTCAGAGCTATTGTCATCCCTGTTTCACCCATGGGTTAACTGGGCTCCCCAGAGAGGTTAGGTATCTTGCCTAAAGGACGCATGAGGGTGACCCCACAGCACACCCCCTCTACGGGTTCTGGGGGTGGGCGATGGGTGGGCACAGCCTCACGGAGGAGGTGATACCTGGGAGAAATTTTGAGGCACCAGCAGGAGCAAGGGTCAAACCCATGCTCCCTCCCTCCGAATCCAATGGACCTTTATTTTCCAGGCCCACCTTGTCCTTTACAAAGTTGGTAACTGTGGCCGGGCCGGAGGGGAAATGCTGCGTTTGCAACCAAACCCCTGGGCTCCAAACTTAAGTTGGCCTGTATTAAGTGCTTTCCCAGTGACCCAACACCGCCTGGCAACTGGCCGCCTTCTGCTTTTGACAGCTTGGCATATTTGGTCATTTACTGGGTGCATGTGAAGATCAAATGGGTTAAGATTCTTCTCTTTAAACAGCAGGGAAAAGAACATCAAAAAGGTGTACATTTCATTTCCCCAGTTTTGATTAAGTCAAGCATGAAATGAAATGTAATTCCCTCAAGTGGCCGGGGTTTACACCATTCATGTTGTTACTTCTGCTTCAGGAGGCCTAATCAGCCCTGGGCGAGGGGAACAAGCTAACAGAGTTTTAGGGTGGCCAGATGGACGGGGTTTACCGTGGTTGAAAAGGCAGCTTAGTGCTTGCCTCTTCAAGCCAACTGTGTGAAATCCTGGTGTGGCCCCTTCCCCTCTGCTGGCCCTCCCGCAGCCCCCCGCCTCCCTCACTCTGCCATTCTAGAAGGAGCCGCCAGCTCCCGGATGCCACAGTGTCCCGGGCTGCCCTGCCTGAGATGTTTCCTGCCCCAACAGGCAAGAAGAGGACCCCGTGTGTCTGCTGGGACAGGGTGGCCCCAAGAGGGAATTAGCCTTCAAGGAAGGATGACAAGCCTGGGTCCCTGGAGGCCGTCTTTGGAACTCATTAATGAGTAAAATCATTGTGTGGGAAGCAGGAGGTGGGTGGGTCCCCCCCTTTGTGCCAGGTCTTGAAGAGGTGAACCCCGCCACCTGGCTCGATTTGGTCTGGCCAAATGCTAAGGGGTGAGCTTAGAGCCCCAAGTAAAGATGGAAAAGCAGCCCCTGGGGTTTACCAGCTGACTCAACGGAAGCTGAAAATAACATTGAATCAGTATTAGGGAACTTTTTTTGTGCAAGTTGAAGCCATTTTATTCACTGGCCCACTTTCTGAGAGCCTGGGGATTATTTCCTGTTGGGAAACCAAAGTCATGGTATTGGCTTCAGTTTATAAAAAAGACAAAACTTCAAGACCCAACTTAACCAAATGTTGAATTAAAGATGGAAAGAGGGAGGATTAGGTCGCTGCCTCTGAAACTTAACCCTTGTCTGATGGCGTCTAAACAAGGAAGAATCAGAAGAACAAAGTGAACGGTGATTTTTTCTAAAGCATACTGAAATGCTGAGAAGACTCCAAAAATGCTTTCAGAAAGGACTTCTGTTGTTGAGGAAGATTATATCTAATGTGGATGTGGAAGCATTTTATACAGGGGATAGAACATGCGCGTGGACAGGTATCTCCCAAATTCAAAGCTTTGGGGAATGAAGAAATTTGGAAACAGCAACACTTGGCAGTGGGGAGATGCTTCTGAGCTGGGCTCTGCGGTCACAGGCCTGAAATCGAGGGAAGAGGGGAGGTGTCTTAGGCTGGAAAAGACCCATTTTCCGGAGGTGCTTTCTGGAAGGTTCTGCGCCAGGCTCAGCTGAAAGCTTCAGGCCCTCAACAGCTGGAGGAGAATAACAAGGCTTTGGGAAGAACTTAATAGAATCCTTAATGCCGCTAACAATCCGCTGCTATTGAGCTGCATTAAGTAGATATTATGGAAGGACAAAGAGGTAAAGAGCTGGACATCATCCTCATTCGTATACGCCCCCCACCCCCCCATGCGCTGCCCCCCCCATGCGCCACCCCCACCCCCCCAGGCCGGGACCATTTTCTGGGCCTTGCCATTGTTCCTGCACTCCCCAGGTTAGCTTTAACTTGCAAATGATTCCCTGAAAAGGAAAAGAGAAGTGGTTTTCTTTTCTTCTCTCTTTCCCTCTCTCTTTCCCCCTCTCTCTCTCTCTGTCCCTCTGGATCTCTCACTCTGTCTCTGTCTCCCTCTCTCTCAAAATGGCCCTCCCAGAAAGAAAATCATTTTAGGCCATAAGAAAATGAAAGGCATTGTTACCACGGCTTGGACCGTGGCAAATGAGATACATCACGGGCTCGGGAGCTGAAAGCTACACTCGAGCTGTTTTATTTTGGTGCTTTGGAATGTGGTCCAATGAGAACATAAACAGTGCCAAATCTGTATGAATTAATAGGCCGGGCTTGACATATTTCCCTTTGTTTGAGGCCAAACAGGCAGGGGGCTGGGGTGTGGGAGGAGAAGGAGAAGGAGAAGGGAGAGGAGAATCTTATTTGATTAAAAAAAAAATCCAATAATCCAGTTGAATAGGAGGAACGCGCGTGGCCACCCTTCTTAAGATGGGCCCTCGGAATCAATGGCGAGCCAGCGGCCAGCCCGTGCAGTCTCATCACTTGCTATGATCAAAACGCTTTTTTGAAAAAAAAAAATAAGAAAGAAAGAAGGAAAGAAAAAAAAAAAAAGGTCTCCATAGAATTGTTTGCAAACTGCACAGTGCTTCAGCGGCTGACAAGAAAATGCTGGAAGCCGGAAACCTATTCCCAGGCAGAGGCCTTCCCTGTCACCTTGGTGGGTGAATAATTGTGCCTTTTGCATACGCCTTGTCATCAGCAGCAGGAATGAGGGGGCCCCAAGGACCGCCCTGGCAGCGCGGGTGTTGCACCAGCAGAGTAAATTAAAACACGGATTACAGCAAGTATGATTGGGGATGACAAGCGGGGCTGGTGTAGCCACAGAATGAGCCGTGTTGCCCATATGGTCCTCGGGAAACCCACGCGGCGCGGCTTTCTCCCCAGCCTGCTCCAGCTGCCCGTCTGAAGGGGGCATTTAAGAGGCCTCAAGGCATTTTCTGAAACTGGGAAAATTTGTTTCCCTTCTTCACAAGTTCAGAAATGCCACCAGCTGCCACCAGGTACTTGGAGGTTTGAGGGACGATACACAGTCTCTCTTGACCCCCTCCACCTTCGTCACCGCCCCACCCCTACCTGGGACTCAGCGGAGGGTGGCGTGGGGCCGGGTGGGCTTGCTGGCAGCCCTGACCGCTGCTTTTTGGTCCCCTTGCTTGAATTCAGAGAAGCGACTTGCTGGACCATTGGAGGCTGGGTTAGGGGGCACCCCAGCTGCTGTGCTTGCCACGATCGGGGGTGCCCTGAGCCAGCGCGGCCTTGGTAAGTCACTTAGTATGGCTGGCAAGTGTTTATTAAGCACGTTCTGCATTCTCTTCACTGTAGATTTCTCTCCGGGACCGTGTGGACAGCCTGGGAGGACCATACCTTGTCAAAGTTGCCCAGAAGGGACCAGGGAGGGCTGAAATCGCCACGTTCCGCTCACCAGGCCATTCATTGTTCCCATGTGGGGTCATGTCCCCCAGGAGGAAGGGATGTCTTTCCCCTTTTCCACAGATGCCCCATCTGGGCATGCAGTGGCCCCATCATGCCTCTGTGCTATGACGTCTATGGCCGGGTCTGCTCCTCCATCCCATTTTACTGATGAGCAAATCGAGTCTCAGCATAGTTCAACGATTTGCCTAAGTCACACAGCTAAGAAGTGAACAGCGAAGACTCCTGCCCCTCTTAACCACTGCCTGGGAGGAAGGCTGGGGTGGGACTGGGGGAACTGGGAAGCTACCCCTTGCCCAGAAGCTTTGTCAGCACAGGGACCTGGAAGCACAGGAAGCTTGGTGATGGATTGTGGAATTGGGGCAGAGGCAGGGGTGGGGGGTGCTGGAGGGGGGTTTGGGGACAGGAAAGCGCTTCAAATGCACAAGGAGACAAAGCAGGGTGAACCTCCCCAAGGACAGCGAGGAGAGGGTCACTTCCAGCAAAGTCTAGGAGCATCTCCCAGCTCTGTTTGATTTCTGTGTAACCCACACCAGGTCTTGGGGTGCTCACACACACGTCTTCCAGAATAGGGCACTTCTGAAACCCGTCCCAGTGGGCAGCAGGCTCACCAGCCCTCCTGCTGAGGACGAATTGTCACTCCCATCCTCCATGACAAGGGATCATCCCAGGGCAGCCCTACCCTTTAGCCGCTCCTGCTAAACTTACCACTTGAAATAAATCTTCCCCTATCACATCTACTGTGGAGAAAATTTCATACCACCAGATCTCTCTACATCTCATCAAAGGGCAAGAACTCATGTGTGAACTCCAACCCTGGTAGTCACAAATTACATCTCATTGACTTGATTCCTCCATGACCTTCAATGCGTAGCAAAACAACAAGAAAATGCCTTGTAAGGTATTTGCGATAAAGGGCGAGAGTCTGGTCAGGGCAGCACACAGAACATTCGTCTTTAAAATACTCAACTATCAGAGTCCGGGAGGAACGGTCACCTCTATCACCTCTTGGACGGGGAATGTAGGTTTCACAGCATTCAGAGATGAGCTTCTGTGTCTACTCTTGGCTCATCCTCTCACCAAAACCAGCCCCGGCACCTTCCTCATCTTCGCAAGTGACAAGTCTATCCTTCCGGATGCTCAGGGCGAACATGACAGACCTAGCTCTGACTCTGTTCTCTCCCACATCCCACATTCCCCCCACCAGCAATCCATGGCAGCTCTACCCTCAAAGCACGGTTGTCCCCCCAGGGCCAAGCCGTCATCAGTGTCCAGATTGTTGTAATATCCTTCCAACAGCTTCCTGGTTCCTACTTGCTTCTACATTTCAACCTTGGAAACGCTTCTTCTGCTCAGAACCTGGCCATGGCTTCTCTTGTCACTCAGGCTAAAAGTCAGAGTCCTCACCAGGACCTACAAGACCCCATGTTCTCTGTTCCCTGGTGACTGGTGACCGCTGTTCTCTGCCTCTCCTATCATGGTCCTCCCAGATCCCGTGCCACAGCCACTGTAGGCCCCGAGCAGGGACTCACACATACGGCGCACATTTCTGCTGCAGGGCCTTTGCACTTATTGTGCCCCCCACCCTGGCCTAGGCTGTTCTTCCCCCAGATGCTTCTGGCCAGCATGTCCCGCCTTCGGGGCTCCTTCTCAATGCCACCCCAGCAGAAAGCTCTTCTCTGGCCTTCCTAAAAGAAACAGCTACACGACTCCCACCTCTAGGTCACTTTCTATCCCCATACCCTTAGCCCACTTCGTTGCTTTGTTTTTCTTCCGAACGTCTATCCACAGAGACTTTGTCTGGTTTATCTGCTAGCTCGAGATACAGACCAGGAGTGCCAGTCTCCTTTAAGCCGCTCACAAGCCCAGACCTGAATCACAGGTTTGGGGTTCAAATGCTGAGATTCTTAGAAGGAATGAAAAAAGGGGACCCTGAACATTTCTGGAAGCCCCTTTATTCTGTGCTGGGAGAGAAAAGGAGGCCTTGAGGGAAAGGCGTTGTCACAGATCTCATCTACTTAAATCACCTAGCAGAAGGCCCGGCACAGAGTAAGTGACCAATAAAGGTTTACTTTTTTTTTTTTTTTTAAAGATTTTATTTATTTGACAGAGAGAGATCACAAGTAGGCAGAAAGGCAGGCAGAGAGAGAGAGAGGAGAAAGCAGGCTTCCCGCTGAGCAGAGAGCCCGATGCGGGGCTCGATCCCAGGACCCTGAGATCATGACCTGAGCCGAAGGCAGAGGCTTTAACCCACTGAGCCACCCAGGTGCCCCAAAGGTTTACTTTTATTATTGTTATTTTTATTGCCGATTCTTGGATTCCATGGAAGTCAGTTACAAACACTGGTAAAAGCTTAAGCTTTGGGTATCTAAATTAAACAATATAATGACTTACCGAATACTATTTTTTTTTTTACAAAATTCATCCAAATACTTAAAAATTGATATAACTTTAAAAACATTGTTCAAACTGAAACGGGTATGGCAACCCAGTACAATAGCCCGTCCTACTCTGGGTCTTGTCTTGCAGGGGGAAATTTCTACAAAGAACGTTATTGGGTCCCCTGACAAAATGGAAACACAGATAAGGAATGAGATAAAAGTTACTGTAGCAAGTTTCATGTTACTGAAGTTGAAAACTAAATTGTGGCTATGTGAGAGAACATCCCTGTTGGTAAGAAAGTCTCCAGGAAGGTATCCTCAGTGTGAAACTTGAGTACACAGAGTAGTCTCCAGTGGCTTAAAGAAGCAAATCTGGTGTGTGTGTGTGTGCCCCAGTGATGAGACAAATGATTAAGCGGTGAGATAAAATATTAACAGTAGGTGGACCTAGGCAAAGGAAAAGGGTTTTCTTTATACTCTTTTTGGTTTTGTAACTTCTCCGTGAATTTGAGATTATTTCCAAATAAAAAGTTAAAAAACAAAAAAACAAAAAAACCCCCAAACACTGCTTGTTGTTTAGGACTACGACTTACGTGTTATTTTTTAAAAACAGGAGTGTAGGGTACCTGATCAACTGGGCAAAAATAGGAAATTTGCTTATCAACCTCAAAACCAACAAAAGAAGATAAAGTTCCAGCCGGTCCTGGAGAAGGTAGGCGCTCTGTTGGTTAGCTGGTTAGTTGGGGGCGGGGGCGGAATGGGCGGGAGTGGATTTTGCTTTTTGATTTTGTTTTTGTTTTTTGTGTTTTTTTTTGTTTTTTTTTTTTGAGTGTTTGCAAGGCCCTGAAGACTCTGGAAAAGGCGATTTCGTCTTCAAGTATCAGAAAACTTGGGAAGGTTATTAAATGAAACCTGCATTTAGATGCATCTAGACCAGAGAGCTTTGAAGTCGTTTAACATTGCAGGGCTTCACATGTTAATTGTATGCAAAGAAATAAAACACTTAAGCAAACTTCAATCTAAGGAGATTTGCATAAAGGATTAGGACCCATTGGCCCTCCAAAACACTCTTCCATCTGAAAATGGGTGCGCTGGGCTCTCAGATCCCCAAATTTCTTTGTGCTCTCATTGAAGTCCGGTTTAATCCTGCTTTCTTCATTTACACCTTCTCCCCAAACCTCCCAGGCCTGTGGTTTGAGAGTGGGAGATCATTCTCCTTCCCAGTTGAGGGGGGTTTTCCTTCATTAATTTCTCTAAGAAGATTACCCAGTGCTTGTTTGTTGTTGTTGAAGCAACTAATTTCCCTAAAGCTCTTTGTTTTTCCAACTGGTTTACACTTTAATGCCCTTGGATTGAATTTCAACAACAAGGGATCAACTTGACCAACCAACTCTCTTTAGGAAGAAAACAAAACAAAAAAAAACCTGGGAACTTGGTGTAAACTATTTTCATCACTGGCCTGCTTTAAAAATATATATTCAGCCCTCTCCACAGTTTTTCAAAGAGATGTGTCCTAATTAGCATATCATTCAGGCCTTGTTTCCTTCCTAAAGTCAAGGTGACCTTCACTGAAACTGAAATTTCTCTAATTCCTCTGGCTAAGTGACGTGAAAAGTAACATCCCCCAGCATCCTGCCAGCAAAGCGGGATTTTAAAGAGGGAACTTGGGTTTTCTTTTTCTCTTGTTTGTTTATTGGTTTCTTTCCTTTTCACATTTTCCACTTTTGAGAGCCTCAGGCTGAAGGGGGGAGCAGGTCAGCAGCAAGAACTTCAATATTGTTACATTTTGAAAGTGATCAGAAAATGTGAGTCAGATCTGGTTTTGAAATCCCTTTTTACCAGGATAATTGTGTGGAAGCTATGTGGTAACCCCCTTCACTCTGATTCAAAGCCATTCAGACAATCGTGCCAGTTAATTACCATAATTGGTTTGTTTAATTAGCATGAGGAACACTGGCGCTTTCGCAAGGGGATGCCTTTATTTACTTGGAGATGCCGCCACTGTCATGCACCCCAAGGACACCAGCCTGGCTATTGAGGGCCAAGTGTGGCTTCGGTTCTCTGGGGAGCTGCTCTGGTCCTAAGCACCTTGAAGATTGACCCTTGAACTTTCTAAGCCTAAAATGCTATTGATATTCTGTACTTTGGCACAAGAAAGGAGATGGGGTGGGGCCTGCAGAGCCCCACGGGGGAGGGGGGCGGGGCCCAGTGTGGCTGCTATTTGCAGATCTGGAGGCTCACCAAACTCACAGGGAGTGTTCCTGGGAGCCCCATCTGAAGGCAGGATCCTGCGGACCCTGTGCTCTTTTGCTCAAGGACTCTGAACTCACACATGATGAGTTTTTCTACTCTGAGTACAGAAGGTGGGAAACTCGTGGCCAAATTATAAAGGCCGGGGACAATAATCGAGTGGCTACTATATGCAGAGTAATCTGCTAAATTGAGCATCACCCATTGAGAGAGATCGTGAAGGCAGAATTCAGATCATGTGGGTGTAAGCCCCTGCAGCAAGCCCTGCCATGGGTGAGAATGGCAGGAAAAGCTGGAATCAGGGAATTCCATTGAAAACATGCCATTGTGTGTCCTGTTAACTTCAAGATTCAATTGTAGGGGCGCCTGGGTGGCACAGTCCTTAAGCATCTGCCTTTGGCTCAGGTCACGGTCCTGGCAGATTGGGATTGAGCCTGGCAGGCCCTGGGATTGAGCCCCACATCGGGCTCCTGCTCAACAGGGGAATCTGCTTCTGGGTCCCCCCCCCCCCCCGCTTGTGTTCCCTCTCTTGCTGTGTCTCTATCAAATAAATAAATAAAAATCTTAAGAAAAAAGAAAAGATTCAATTGTAGGACTCAGCAGGTAAAGGCCTGTTATCCTTTTAAAATGTTGTGAGTTAGGCACCTGGGTGGCTTAGTGGGTTAAAGCCTCAGGTCATGATCCCAGGGTCCTGGGATCGAGCCCTGCATCTGCATCGGGCTCTCTGGTCAGCAGGGAGCCTGCTTCCCCCTCTTTCTCTGCCTGCCTCTCTGCCTACTTGTGATCTCTGTCTGGCAAATAAAATAAAATAAATAAAATCTTTAAAAAAAATGTTGTGAGTCTTTGGTTCTACATTGTTATTCATTTTGGGCTGGTTTCCTCCTTAAAATAGTAGAAACCTGTAAGAGAGAGGATTATTGAAAACCATTGCAATAAAAGGAGTCCCACATTCCAAAGGTGAGCTACCATAGATTCCCAATGGAGGAAGGATGGAAGCCTTCAGAACTCTGAATGGCTCAGGGGTAAATCAAGGACAGAGCACCACCTTCCTACGTCTTCAACCACACAGAACCTGCAAATACATATATTGGAGAAGTGCTTTGTGATAAATATCTCCAAGGACCTCTGGAAGAATGACTTCAAACAATTTGTAGTCCCTTTGCCGTGATTTTGGTTAATAAATGAATCGAGAGCATTCAGTGAGGAGATAATTTTTGGTTTTTTTTTGGGTGGGATAGAAATCACATATTCAGATTCTTTTTTATTGTGTTCTAAATTTGCATTTGTTATTTTATTTACTTATTTTCTCCAAAGGAATCCACTGTCCTGAGGTTGGCTCTGATACGACTTAGCTAAAGGTTCATGGCCAAATGGTAGCCTATTGTACATAGTCATATAATGTAATGAAAGTGAGTGCACTCCATCTTTCAAAAACTGAACCAGCGCCCAGCTATCGATCTGACATTTATCCAGGCATGTCTTCTTGTCCAAGTGTTTTAATAATCTAATTTGAAAATAGGACTCTTCTTTGAGAATATCTGAGTTTGACCCCCCCACACACACACTTCCTGCAACCCATGGTGATGTCCGGCTAATATAATTAGGAGATGAGCTAGCATATGCCTGGTTTTATGAGGGGTTGGGAGGGGGCATAGCATCATTATTTGACAATTATTATAACTTTAGAAAGAGTCTCCGGGTACTGGAGGCGTCATGAATAATTAAGAGAAGTGTTGCCGCCCACTTTAATTAGATCTCCGTGCATTTTAAAATATGCATGTGGCAGACTGTGTGTGACAACCAGATATCTGCTATTTGGGCAACAGGAGATACTCAAACCACGAATCCTACTGTTATTATTACTCAGTGGTGAATTACGGATTCCGGAAGGGGCACTGCCACAAAGCGAGACTTCGCATCTGGACACCTTCCCCCAGGCTCCTCTCCCTTGCCAACACCACAGTCCCAGTATATCTGACTGCCCTCCTATCTGCACTAACATCGAGATGGGACTGATTTGCCCATCATCATCGTTATCCACTGGAGCAAAGTTAGTGTGAAAAGCGACCACTAAAAGAGCAGGGTTGACATCACATCTTGAACCCGAGTAAGCAAATAGGCAAGTCGAATCAAACATTATAGTCATTTTTATGACCCAGGAAATCAGTTTTGGTGACAGTGATGACAAATGCTGAACATGGGGACTGTACAAATATATCTATGAATGTTGCATTTCGAACCCTCTGGAGCATCGTGGTCCTGGCCACACCCACCAAGACACCCATCCCACTGGAAGAAAGAAGGTAAGAAGGACCAGCATATTGACTTTATGTTTCTCTTTTTTTTTTTTTAAAGGTACATGCTTTTTTTTTTTTAAGATTTTATTTATTTATTTGACAGAGATCACAAGTAGGCAGAGAGGCAGGCAGAGAGGGAGAGAGGAGGAAGCAGGCTCACCGCCGAGCAGAGAGCCCGATGCGGGGCTCGATCCCAGGACCCTGAGATCATGACCTGAGCCAAAGGCAGAGGCTTTAACCCACTGAGCCACCCAGGCGCCCCTGACTTTATGTTTCTAATGACATGTGTAAGAGCGGGAGAGAGAGGGTCCTGCTTGTCAGGGTAGTTAATGAGATTGTGACATCCCTGAATTCTTCTGACGTTGCTATTAGCAGAGAAAATTTGGAGACCAAAGTTCTCAAACTTGGCTACTTACTGGTATGATCTTTGAAAAGAATCTTTATAAATTAAAAAAAAATTTTAATTGAGATCATCATCATCATCGTTATCATCCAAGCTTTAAAATTTATCTCCATGCCACGCCATACCCCTGACCCATTAAATCAGAATTCCTGGAGGTAGGACCCAAGCATCAGAGTTTTTAAAAACTCCCCAGGTGTTTCAACATGCTGCCACACTGGAGTGCCCGTTGTTTCAGAAATGTTTTGAAACAGGATGCTGCAGGGAATATTTTTATTTTAGGACCTCCAGTTTTGATGGCTATGCTGTAGTTCTGCAGAAACAAAATAACAACGATCAGTTAAAGATGCGGAAATGTAATAGCCTAATTACGCAAATATTGTCAGTAACCAGGCACATTTGCTCTGGAGAGCCTCCTGCTCCCCGCCCCCCCAGCATGTTTGTGCTGCTTATAATAGAAGCCCTCCTCCCCTGCCCCATCTATTGAACTAGCTGACACAGGGGCTGCCCTTTATCTCATATTTAAAACACAAGCAATAACTGAAATTCATTTTCAATTTATTTTCCAATCATATGAAAGGAAGAGAGAGAAAGATTATTCTATTGAATCTTCTTCTGGCTGGTAAGAGGTTGGTAAGGTTTGTTCTGGATGCACGGCGGAGGGCTCCCAGGACGGTCTATAGGGAGCGGAGTTAATCGAATAAACTAATCTTGGCTGTGGAGATTAACTCTCAGTGGCTGCAGAAGGAGGTGAGGCAGAATGCAAACAGCGGAGATCTCCAGGTGCTGGAGGCGGTTCAGCATCTCCCCTCTCCCGGGCTCCAGCGCAGGGCTCCTTCTGCCCTGTTCTTATATTCGGGAAACGGGCAGTGCCCGCTTGTCTGCTGCGGGGGTGGGGAGGCAGGTTCACCCCACCCCACCCCCAGCTGTGGAGCTTGGAGGCCGAGGCCCCAATGGGATGCTTTCTTGGCTTTTCTGAAGGGGCAGGACTGCTGTCCCAGGGAGCTGGACCTTTGCCAGCTGCAGGGAGCCCTGGCTCTGTGTGTGTGTGTGTGTGTGCACGCGCACGCATGTGTGTGTGCATGCGTGTGTGCGCATGTGTGTGCGCGCTCGTGTGTCTGCTGGCGACAGGCATAAACTATACTACCTGGAGATGAGGATTTGGTTCAAAGCTGCCCCTGATGGTAGGTAAGCAGCCTAACTGTAAGAACTCATCCTTTCAGCCTTTAATTCCCTTTGCCAAGGCATGGAGGCCGCACTGGGGGTGGAGACAATTGCATCTGAACACAGCTCCCAGGCTTCTTGGCAATCAGCCCTGAGGGTGGGAGACAGTGGGGGGTGGCCCAGGAGGGCTCTGGGGTCTGGAGAGGACTTCCTGTCCCCCTGGGAGGGCTGTCTCCCTGTTTGCACCGTAGCAAGCTGAATGCTGGTCCCCTGGGATCTGCCTGTTCCTACAACCCACCCCACCCCCCATAGCAGGGAGGGGGCTGGGAGCCCCTGGCCCTGACAGGCAAGGCAGTGGAAAGTGACAGCAAGGTCCCTGGAGGGGCTGCTGAGGCTCTCTGGTGAGTTGACACGTCCCTCCCCTTTCCCCCCTACCAAGTGTTGAGTGAGTCAACACCTAATTCTGTTATTCCCTAAATAAAACTGCTGTAAGCACAAAGGTGGGAACACCCAAAATTGTTCCTAAAATTAACCACTTCTCCCCACTTCCTGCAATGCCAGCCCAGCCTGGGCTTCTAATTTCTCTGGTCCCAACACGGGCACTCCTAACCTCTTCAAACCTATTCCTTACCAGCAGCCAGAAGGATCTGTCAGAGGATGCAAATGAGGTTATGTGCTCCTCCTTGGATCCTCTGCCTTTAGGATAACACAGACACCTCTAAGCAATGCCCTGTGTCTGGGGCAGTATAGCAGAATGGTTCCATGGGTGCCTGTGGAAGCCAGGTGGGCTGGCTTTAAATCCTGGCTTTGCCGCTGATGGGCTGGACGGGTCACAGGAACCTGGCATAATCATTGGTATGATCTAAGCAACGGGAGGAAGATGCTAGCAGGACCAACCGAGGGCTTGTTATGAAGCCTGGGTGGGTCAATACAGGCTCAGGAGACAGCCGGGCTCACAGCAAGTCTGCGGTCACTACGGTTCCTGGTGTCGTCTCCTGCCACCCACCCGCTGGCTTTCTATTCTTCAGCCTCACTGGCTTTCTTTCTGCTCTTCTTGTCTCAGAGTCTTTGCACATACTGTTCCCTCCTCTATGCCTTGCATCTTCCCCAAGTTAGAGAAGAAACTGCGTAGCTCCCTTGGCTTTCCCATCATCAGCCCCCATTGATGCTGAAATGAGGACAGATTCTTCCCTGTCCCCAAAGGAAAAGCAATTTGTTCCCCTCCCAGAGCCCTGAAGCCACCTTCTACGGACTTTGGTTGAATCAGTGCTAAAGATCATTGCGGATGACAGCAGGTGGCCTAGGGAGAGCCACCTGGGAAGTCGAGACACTTCATTTCCAGAGGAGCGGGGCTCTGGGAGGGGGAAATGGCTACATAACAGAAAGCAGCCGATTCGTTTGCAGCATCATAATCCAACCCAGGACACGTGCCTGTGGCCCTGTGAGGACTAATCTCTCCGCCCTCAGGATGTCCTGTGTGTACGGGACATTGGTCTGTGTGCTCTTTCTATAGAGGATTCTCATTTATCCTCAGAAGGATTTTACAAGGCAGATATTATTGTCTCCCCTTCGTAGATAAATTGAGAAAGCTCAGAGAGGCGAAGTCACTTGCCTAGAGGCACACAGCAGAGGAGAACTTGAACCAGGTTTTTCGGATGGTGGGGCTGTGATCTCAACTACCACACTCTATTGATGTTCATGATAGAGTGTGGTCCTGATGGAATGGTCTCCCCTCACCACTGAGCTAGAAGACTTGGCATTAAATGCGAAGTCTTGTCTTCTAATCATGGAGACCCTCAGTTCTTAGTATTTCACAGGAAAAACAGGACCCCCCAAAATTCTTCAAGTTTTCATTGCCAACTTTCTTTCAAATCCGGACTCTGATGGTACCCTTTCCAAAAAATGGTCTGGGGCTCCCCCAGGTCAAGGCTGTCTCTCAGAGACTTCTCTGAGCTTCTACTCTACCTGATGGTAAAAGGTAAACTCCCCACTTCCTGAGGGTAGGGACTGTTTTGGTTCAAACACTTATCTCCAATCACCTGGGTGACTCAGCTGATTAAGTGTCTGATTTCGGCTCAGGTCATGATCCCGGGGTCCTGGGATGGAGCCCCTGGTCGGCCTCTCCACTCAGTGGGGAGCCTGTGTCTCCCTCTGCCTGAGCCCCTCCTCACTAGTTTTCTCTCTCTCACACTTAAACAAAAAAACCTTAAAAAAAAACAAAAAAAAAAAAACAGGAACTTCCAGTCTTCTTTCTCTTATTGCTACAGTGCCAGGTTCATGAGGAGGATTTCACACATCTGTGGCCCAAGAGAGACAGCAGGCTGCCCTCTCTAGCTTCTCCGTAAGACGTATGAAACTAGACCTTGATTCCTTGATGGCTGAACTAAACTTTGGTCTCCAGCCTGAATCCTCCCCAAGGACAGAAAACCTGATTTAGTAAACAGGGGTTAGCCCAGTCCAGATTTCCCTCCTTACTCCCTTTTGGATAAATAATCCAGGCAAACGCAGCGACTCCCCTCCCTCCTCTTCTCCCTTTCTTGCCCCTGTTGATTTAAGTTCTGGGAGCCGAGGAGCAGAGTAGGGGAGGTTGTCCGGGGCACCAGCAGAGGCCTCTTGTCCGTCCTTACCAGTGGCTGTCTGTCCTGGGTTCTGCCACTGGCCATGGCTTCCTGGCAGCCAGGCCTGATGGTCTCCACACAGAGAGATGTGGCAGCCCTTTAAAGGGTGATAGAGATTCTGCCCTCTCAAAGAATGCCTGTCCAAGAGTGGGTATGACATAGGACAGGGGAATCCGTCTTTCTCACTGTAGTTCTTTCTCTTGCCTGTTTTCAAGAATAGGAACATTCTAGACCTAAAACGTTTTTTATATCACTTGGCCTCCAAACGCAAAGCAACGGTCTCATCTGATGCTGCACCAAATCTTTTCTAACCCTGAGTCTATCTGGAAACTTCTCGAACCTTCCACACTGCTCTGTAGCTAACCTGCTCTTCCTCAGCTTCTTTGGAGTAAGGCTCTGTTCCCACTACTCGCTCTTGCAGGTCACATGGCTGAGGATTTGCAGGGGGTCAGACCCTGTGGGGAGTGGTAAACAGGCAGAGCCGTTGCGTTTCCAAGCACCCTAGGAGGACTGTTCAATCATTGTCTCTCCATTTAACAGATCGGGAAACTGAGGATCACTGAGGGAGGCTGTGTCACATTCAAGGCCCGTAGGTGGTAAGTGGATCTCAGAAGTTAATCATTATGCCTTAATAGTGAAGCGTCTCTAGCAGCTCGAGGGCGGCATGCCCAAAGCTTGCCCCGATCGGTCATGTCCCCAGTGCAGCTCTTTTGCACAAAACGATTCCTTGAGGGGTACCCTCAGCTCCTCTCAAACTCACATTAAACCCTGCTGTCCTTTGTTCCTTTACTTGTCGATCCGTGGATGACCAGCCTCCATCCCATGTCCATACTGCACCCCCAGCTGACCAGTGGCCTGCTGGGTTCAGATCAGATCCCCAGGTCCTGGCACAGTAGCTGACACATAGCAGATGGGCACTACATGTCCCACCCTGCTGTCCCCTACACTCTCCATGCTTCTGCCTAATTAATTCTCCCCAAGACAGCGGTGATTGCGTCTCCTTTGCTCAGACCCCTTTGGTGGCACTGTGTTAACCCACAGAATGAAATCCGTGCCCTTCCTTCTGGCATTTCACGTCCCTGGAGTCTGTCCTGAACCTCAGTGTTCACTCTGCTCCTATTTAAACCCAGCTTCCACTGGGAGCCATTTCGCCAAGAGGCTGGATACCTCCCCTCCTTCCCCACCTCCGCCGAGCTATTCCTTCCAGCTGGAAGGTTTGCCCCGCATACCCCTCACCCCCGCAGAAGCGCCCCTCCCTACAATCCTCAAATGCTGCCTCCTTGAGGCAGCATCCTCTGATCGCCCCATCCAAACCCCCAGCACGCTGGCGTCCCTCTCTGTGCTGCAGTCATTAAGGGCCCGGCTCTGGGGTCAGAGAGTCCTGGGTGCAAGTTCTGACTCTTGTCTCTTTTGGCTTCGTGACAGTGGTCAAGCCACTGAAGAAAAGGAACAGCAGAAAAATGGAGATAAGACACATAGGTTAACTGTCATTTGAGAGAGATGATGCCCTAGCAGGGCTTAACACTGTGCTGGGCACTTAATGAATAGCAATTAATCAATTATTAACGATTATGTCCACCAGGACATCTTGTCTTCTCTCTTCTATTAGACCAATGGTTCTCAACTTTGACCTCAGAATCCCCGAGGTGGGGGATCTCTTAAAAACCCAGTAGCCCAGGATGTATCCCCAAGGATTTTGGCTTCATTGGTCTGGGGTGGGGTCCTCAAATTAAGACCTTGTATTTATTCTTTTTGTCTATTGCAACAAAAAACACATAACATAGTATCAATCATTTTAACCATTTACAAGTGTATGATTCATGGCATTAAACACATGAACACCATTGTGCATCCATCACCACTACTAAAAACAAATTCATCACCCCCGATGAAAGCCATACCCATCCAATAATCACTCCTCCTCCTGCCCTCACCCCAGCCACTGGAGACCCCTGTTCTATTCTCTGTCTCTATGAATCTGTGTCTTTCAGGTTCCCCATATAAAGGGAATCAGACCATCTTTGTCTGTCTATAACTGGCTTACTTCACTTAGCATAATGTTTTTGAGGTCTATCCAGGATGAAGGATATATCAAATCTTCATTCCTTTTTACAGTTGAATAATATTCCATTGTATGGAATATTATATCCCATATGTCGTCAACCCATTCATCTGTGGATGGACCCTTGGATTGTTTCCACCTCTTGGCTGTTGTGAATGATGCTGACACTGCTGTGAATGTGAGTGTCCAACTATCTGCCCCAGTTTCTACTTCCACTTCTTTTGGTTGTATACATAGGAGGGCAATTCCTGGGTCATATGGTAGTTACGTATGTGACCTTTTGAGGAACAATCAAGTAGTTTTCCATAGCAGCTGCACCATTGTAATGTTCCTATCAGCAATTCATGAGAGTTCTAATACCTCTATATCCTCGTTAACACTTGTTATTCTGTTATTTCTTTATTTGTAGCCATCCTGGGCATCTCGGCATCTGGTTGGGGTTTTGATGTGCATTTCCCTAATGACTGAGGATGTGAATTTCCCTAATGACTGATGATATTGAACGTCTTTCCGTGTGCTTATTGGCCATCTGTATATCTTCTGCAGTGTCTATTCAAATCCTCTGCCTATTTTTTAATTGCACTGTGTGTGATTTCGTTTTTGAGTTGTAAACTTCTTCACATATTCTGGATATTCGTCTTTTGTTGGGTATATGCTTTATCATTTTTTTCCCACACAGTAGGTTATCTTTTTGCTTTCTTGAGGGTCTCATTGGGTGCACGAAGGTTCTGAATTTTGGTGAAGTCCAATTTACCTACTTTGTATTTTGCTGTCTGTGCTTTTGGTGTCACATTTAGGAAATCCTTGCCAAATCCAACATCATGATGATTTCCCCCAACATTTCCCTCTAAGAGTTTTATGGTTTCAGCAATTCAGCTGAAATCCTCAATTTATTTTGAGTTTGTTTTTGTGTATGGTTTAGGGTCAGGGCCCAACTTGACTGTTTTGCATTGTGAACATCCAGTTTTCCTAGCACTATTGAGTGAAAAGATTTGCTCTTTCCTCCTTGAATGGTCTGGGCCCCCTAGTTGAGAATCAATGGACCATACATATGTCTTAGTTTGGGCTGCTATGCCCAGAGACTGGGTGGTTGAAACAACAACTATTTATGTTTCACAGTTCTGGAGACTAGACATCCAAGATCAGGGTGCCAGTGTGGTTGGGTTCCTGGTGAGAGCTCTCTTCCTGGTTGGTGGATGGATACTTTCTGGCTTTGTCCTCCCATGGCAGAGAAAGACATCATCTCTCTCATGTCCTTATGAAAGCATTGATGGCATCATGAGGACTCCACCTGCATGACCTAATCACCTCCCAAAGGCCTTACCTCCAAGTACCATCACATTGGCCATAAATGTAAGGGTTTATTTCTGGGCTCTCTCTTATATTCCACTGGTCTATACGCTTGTCCTGACATCAGTACTGTCTTGCTTTCATAACTATCTGGCTTTGTGGCAAGTTTTGAAGTTGGGCACTGTGAGATCTCCAACTTTATTCTTCTTTTTCAAGATTGTCTTAGCTATTCAGGGCCCCTTGCAATCCCATATGATTTTGAAGATCAGCTTTTCCATTTATGCAAACAAACAAACAAACAAAAAAACCGTTGGGATTTTGATTGGATTGTGTTGCATCTGTAGATCATTTTGGGTAGCATTGGCATTATAACAATGTTACATCTTCCAAT
>ML111524.1:9668-49026 GCA_003697995.1 Taxidea taxus jeffersonii | reverse complement strand
GCCCCCCTCCTGCGGCTGCCCAAGGTTTAACTCCCAACCGCATCTCCGTCCTTCCTACTCTGGATGTGCCGGCTTCTCTGCCTTTAGTTGTGGGGTTGATCTGTCCCGAGGGCATCTTCTGGGTTGTTTGCATGGACATTATCTGGCTGGATCCGTGGGACCGGCTGAGCTTAGGGTCCTCCCGCTTGGTCCCCTCTTTGAAAGCTGTTCTTCACTATTTTACTTGGTGCTGGGATTCCTTCCAAAGGGTACAAATGAAACACGAAGGCCAAGTAAGGCCTGTAATTCACCTCGTTCCCGAGCTAGGGCGCTAGCCTTCCCCCGTGTCCTGACCGGCGACGTAAGGGGTAATGACCAGTGACGTTACCAGTTTCCCCACCCAGTGCAAGCGCATGTTCTTAGCCTACCCCTCAGGCAGCTGTACGTGTGGATGTGGCCTCCTGACCCTGTCACCTGAACTGACTTTGTCAGAGCAGATTGGAGACATAAAAACAGCCGAGAAGTATTTTCTAGACGTGGAGAAAGTCACCCAGAAATTGGATGGACTGCAAGGCAAGATAATGGTCTTAATGAACAGGTAAACCTCTAAAGACTCTATTTTCTCAAATTTCCCAAGAGCTCAGACTCCCTGAGTAAAGTCCCTTCGGGAAGGCCTGCCGCCCGGTGCCCCAGACCTGACCCCTAAGTCCGTCACTGCCGGATGCGCCCACTGATGTCTCCTTGATGGCACCTTTCAGTGTCAGCGGATTTTAAAGTGTTTATATTGTCCCCATTTTCAACATAAATTTGCATAAATGTTTATTCTCTCTAGCCTCCCTCCAGCTGCCTTGATGCCCCATTTTCCTGTCCGGTGGGAGTCGCACACATGGTGTGGGGGCGGGGTGGGGGTGTCATTAAGATGGAGCCTGTACCCAGTGCAGAGCTCACGCCCCCGCAGAAAGTGACCGCCACGCCGGTGTGCATTTGTCCAGCAGGAAGTCGCTGACGTCCTAGGTCACCTGACGGGAGTGGGATGTGCCAGCCAGGGCGTGGTGTGGCTCATTCGGCCGTGCCGGCCCCCGCAGGCCCCAGCACCAGGCTGCTCCGAGTGAGCCCCGAGGAGACGGGGCACGCTCCTGCCTGTGCCCGCCACCCCTCTGCCTGCCTGCTCCACCTGTCCTTTATGTTCCAGAGCGTTCCTGCACCTTGGCCAGAATAACTTTGCCGAAGCCCACAGATTCTTCACAGAAATCCTCAGGATCGACCCGACGAACGCCGTGGTAAGGTCCCACGAGAGCCAGGGGCTCACAGCCGGGGCCCGAGCGGCGTCCACGGGCGTCTGTCCCAGCGGGGGTGCGGGTTCCCGGCAGGGCCAGCCTCGGCGGCTCCCCCCCGCCACTCGCGCGGGACGTGCCCCCCGAGCAGACCGCTGGCGGCCAGGTCCGACCCTGTGCGTGCGTCCTCTCCCCCAGGCCAACAACAATGCCGCCGTGTGCCTGCTCTACCTGGGCAAACTCAAGGACTCCCTCCGGCAGCTGGAGGCCATGGTCCAGCAGGACCCCAAGCACTACCTGCACGAGAGCGTGCTCTTCAACCTGACCACCATGTACGAGCTGGAGTCTTCCCGCAGCATGCAGAAGAAGCAGGCCCTGCTCGAGGCGGTCGCCGGCAAGGAGGGCGACAGCTTCAACACACAGTGCCTCAAGCTGGCCTAAGGCCCTCGCCCTCTGGAGCCCCCGGGGCCTCTGTGAGCGGTGTGTGCGGGAGCTCACCCAGGAAACAACCGACGGATCAGTAAAATCTTCCGCGGGTGCCGGGGAGCCTCTTCGTCCGGAGCCACGCGGAGGCCGGCCTGCCGGGCCGCGTGTCAGACTGCAGCGAGCTCCGTGCCCCAGGGGGTGACGGGCTCTGAGGACAGCGGGCAGGGGCAGCAGTGGCTCCGAGGAGGCTCTGGGTCCCTTTTGTTTATTCTCGGAAGCTGAGCTGCTTCGTCTCGTAATTCTGAATATCCTCAGAGAAAAGCCGAAACCGTAAACCACCCTCGCTCTGTAAACCCCTGGCACATCTGGGCATAAAGGCAGAGGAACAGCAAGCAGACCGCCCTGGCCCTGCTCTCCCCCTCGCGTGCCGGAGCTGCACGCATCACTCGAGTCACCCGATTCCTTTTCAGCTGATGCCACACACCGTGGCCAGGCCCGGCGACAGGGCAAGAGTCCACCGTATTTCTTCTGTGGTTCGCACGCCACAGGGAGGAGAGGGGGGCTCGGAACGCAGCACACACCCGAGGGGGAACACCGAACATGCACCAGCACGTGCGCTCGGGGGTCTCTCTAACCAAGCACACGTCGCTTTCGGTGTTTTCCCATCGTGAGTGTCGGGGCCATCGCTTCAGTATTTACAGAGTAGCGGGAGCCGTTTTCTGCTCTGTGCGCTAGGTCTCTGGCTGGGCTGGTAAGCCAGGCGACAGAAGACAGATGAACGGGAGAAAAGTTTAATCACATACGTACGAGGGACCCATAAGGACAGGAGCCCCAAGGACTAGCCAGGCGATTGAGGCTTCTGTGCCATCCTGAGCTAAGGCGGGGCTGGGGGGCTGGCTTCAGCGGGGAGAACAGAGGGATTCACAGAACTTTGCCCCCTGGACAGGTAAGAGTTTATAGCTGGGAACAGCTCCCCCTCTGAGCGAGGCCCCCTACCCAAGCGCTTCTGCGTAGTTCAGGGAGAGGTAAATGTTTTCCTTAAACTTGCTGCCTCCTGACCGTCTTCAGCTCAAACTAATCCACTTGCCGACGTAGCGTGGTGGTGGGGGGGTGGGGGGCACATATCCTCCGCCTGCCACAGTTCTACCTTTGACGTCTCCGGGAATTTCTGCAGCCCGGGGAACTGAGCAGCTCACTGACCTCGTCTCTTAGTCCTGAGAATAGCTTGGTTCCATTAAGCTGTTGGGCCTCATTTCGGGAGGCAGCTGTGCAAGAGGCCTGGGGCGAGTAACCCGGTGTTTGCTAAGAGGCCTTTCTGTGGGGACAGCAGGAAACCAGGTGGAGTCAGTGGCACAGGCCGCCGCCCACTTCCCAAGCCCTGGCGCTTGGTGCAGCTTCACATGTGAAACCAGGCAGTGGCCATCGGACGGGTGGCCCTGGCCTGCAGTGTGACCATCACTAGTGAGCTTTCTGTGTGGCCCACAGAGCAGTGGGCACAAAGACTGTCCACACGGGAGCTGGGGTGGTTTCCCCGAGTGTGGGGGGGGGAGGGGGTCCGGCCCCAGCTGCCATGGCGGCAGGAAACGGCCTTTTCTGGTTCTCGACAGCTCCAAGTGGGGAGGGGGGGGGGGGGGGTGGAAACTTCAGTTTGGAGAGTTGCAGCCAAATGGAGGAGGAAAGTAGAAGTTGGGACCCGGCCCATTTTACAGGTAGACAAAACCTCAGAGCCCATGAGCAGCACTGGACTCTGCGGTCCGCGGAGGCATGTTAGGGAAGCACAAGGCCCGGCAGCCCCCCCACTTCCATCAGAGCAACCAGAGCAAGACTAAATCTGGTTCCCAGTTAAGTCGTTTCAGTGACCCGGCCTGGTTATTTACAGAAGTGCAGAAGAACAGGGTTCACCATATAGGCTCTATTAAATCTGCTTTGCTGGAACTTTCCATAAAAGGTCCTAGATGAATCTCAAAAGCCTCTCCAGGCTAAGAACCCACACCAAGGACCTGCCATCAGACTTTGCCTGCAGTACATACAGATTTAGGTGAATTCCTCTCTTCTCAAGGTCCCCAAAATATCCTGAGGTTCCCAGGCCTGCCAAGAAGTGCCCTTCCTTGCAGACCAGGCCAGGCTGCCAGGCACCCTGTAAGTGAGGGGCCAGGCTGATGTTCTCCCAGGGTCTTACTGGCTCCATAAAGTCAGCCTTAGTTCCCGAAAGCTGATCATCTCAGAGTCTTTACATCGCTTTCAGATAGAACGTTCTAGTCAGAGCCTAGTAATGTAACCTTCCCAATCATGTCCTGTCACCAGAGTGGAATCTGAGCGCACTCATCACACATATGGCCACTAAGATGAGAACGCCCAGTTGGCAGATTCTGGAGGGATCAGGTAGCAAGAAACATTGGTTCATCTTTGTTCACAAAGGTGTATCTTAAATAGTTGAAACCTTAAGAGAAGGTGGTTTCCTTAAATCTGGAAAAACAAAAGAACAGGCAGTGTTTCAAAGCAGAAGTCACAGAATTATAGTTCTGAATTCATGCAGCCCCAGGTGTAGTACTTGTTCCACTCGAGTCCGTGTTCCATTAGCTCTAGAAAGTCTTTGCTCACTTTTCAGATTGGACGATTCTCAGAAGCCCATCCTTGTCAAGTCCGTTCCTTGACTCTCCCCAAAGGTGAGATGCCTTTGCGGGAATGGCCCCAGCGTCACAGTAGGGCAGCAGCTCTGTAACCAGACACGACTTTCACTGCCTGCTGTTCAAGAGCCCAGGGGAGTTCGTTATAAGGAATTGACCAAGCAAGGTGCTGATTTCTGTACATTTTAAGATAACTGGAATTACAGCCAGCAGGCCCCAGGACATACTAGGTTTCCAGGAATCTCATGTAATTTATAGGACATACTCATACTCGCCCCTTCGGTGCGACCTAAGAAAGTTTATCGTCCTGTACGTGACATGCTTTCCATAGAATTCCACACCAAGCAAGCCTACTTAACCCGCCGTCATTCTTCGTGTAAGTGAGAGCAAATCTTGTGAGATGGTCCAGGGACCCTCTGGAAATTCTCAAAATTTAGTTCAGAGTCAATGAAAGCCTTATTTAGAATTTGATTCTGGGAATTTTGTCCAGAATATCAGCACGCTTGGACACTTGAGTGAAGAGGGTCACACATGTTGTCAAAAAGAGTACTTGACCGTTTTCTTCAGAGCGCCAAAAACTTAAGACCTGGTGCAGAATCTCGGCTCCCTGGCACATATTTAAAAGGTAAAGAAACGTTCATAGTCTGTGGACAGCAAAACCGAAGTCCAAGAAAATTTCATTTTAAGAGTAAAAACCAATTTTGTACCATTCCTCTCATATTAAAAGGAAATTTTAACCTTAGCCAGCTTGACAGCACATTAAAATTTCTCTTCAAAGATTTCCTTTTCCAGGGACTAAGTCCATTAAGCATCAGCCTTTGGCTCAGGTCATGATCCCAGGGTCCTGGGATCGAGTCCCTGCTCAGTGAGGAGCCTGCTTCTGCCTCTGCCCCTCCCCCTGCTTGTGTGTGCATGTGCTCTCTGACAAATAAAACCTTTTTTTTTCTTTTTAAAGATTCTTTTTCCACAAACCTGCAGCTTTTTCGGCCTCACCAAAACACACCTGCATTCCTCAGACCTCCTTTTACCAAAATCACACTTAACTTGCGTACGGGAATGTTTTCCTTATTATTTCCAGTAGCTTCGATCACATTAGAATTTTTGAAGTCTGAGGCATTTCTGGTGAATGCCAGCAACAGTTGTGAACTCTCACGTTAGTATTCTCTAGATTGTAAAGCGTGTACCAACCGATTTCTGGAGACCTAGGCTTCCCTTTGGTACAGTTTGGTTCCATGTGGCACAAAAACGTCCTTCCTAATAGACACGGATATCTGTCAGTTCCTCCCTAAAAGGGAGCCAAATGTAGGTAAACCCATCCCTCTCCCCCTCTGCTGAGAAAGCGTTCCCCAGGTCTGCAGGTCGAAGCACTGCTCGGAGTCCCGGAGGAGCCAGGAGTGCAAAGTCCACATGGGGAAGGCACAGAGTCTCCAGAGTCTCGGGGTGGAGGTCAGGGGCCTACTCACCTGTTCCCACATCCTGGCCGCCCACTGCCGAAAGGTTCCCTTCCCTTTTGGGAAGAGCAGGACGCTCCCATCTCAGCATCGTCCTCTCGCCGGATCTGTGAGCGCTGTGGACACGGGGGCGGGGGCGGTTTCGGGGCTGGTGAAGACAGGGGACAGGACTTGCTTCCAGAACCACACTTCTGGCTTGGAAGAGATCTGCGAGGCCTTGTTTCCAACTCCCGGAGAGGGGGAGCGGCCTGCATGCCAAAGGACGGACCCCCCGGCTCCGTGACCTCAGGCTGGCGGCTTGCCCTCTGGGGACACAGTTGGATTCTAGCTTGGGGGGAAGGCCTGCACAGAATTAAGTCAAAAAATAATCCTATCGGGCTCCAGATATCAGCTGTGATCCCAAGTCGGGCCACACCAGGGGTCCCCCTCTTATCTGCTTTTTATCTCCCGATCTCAGGAGGTCCTCCACGCCAGGGCTCGGTGTCTAGGACATTCTCTGTGGCCTTGGGCCTGTGCGGGGCATCCCCCAGCCCCTGGGGACGGGCAGTGCGCGGGAGGGAGCAGCGGCTCGGTCAGCCTGTCTGACGTCTCAGGGGCCCCTTGTAAAAGCTGCTGAGGAGTCCAAGCTACGGCCCTCTGGCAACCAGGATCTCGGGATCTTTAAGTCTCGGAGGTTTCTGCTCAGTCGGGTCGCCGCGTAGTCTGACTTGGAGCCCCGCTGCTGGGCGTGCGGCCTCCCACCGGCGACACCCGCGGCCGCGTGCGAGGGCTGGACGGTCCCGGGGGCTGGCCCACGCACCTGCCTCCGTGGGGCCGCAGGCGGGCTGCAGCGCACACCCGGTGCGGCCGGACTCTGGAGCCCCCACCTGACCCAGCCCAGTGCTGGGGACACGAAACAGCGGAGACTCTGCCATCCCGCGCTGCACGGCTTCGGGCCGCAGCTCCAGGAGAGGCGGGGGCGGCCGCGGACTGGAGATTCGGGGACGGAGCTCGGCGGCGCGAGCGCTCCCGCGGCCCTAAACGCACCTCCGGCCTGCGGGCTTCCCCGCGCGGCTTCCCACAGGCCCAGCGCGAGGGGTCCCCTCCCGGCACATCACGGCCAGCGGCGCGGCCCAAACAGACGCCAGGCTGGGGGCTCCGGGGGCCGGGACCTGCGCTCGGGCCCGTGGCACCTGCGCGTGGGACCGGAGACGCACAAAGACACACACGGCAGCTCCTGACGAAAGGATCGGGGGACACCAAGGGTGCTCGTGGCGGGCTTCCCCAGACGCGCACCGAGGACTCAGTTCTGCGGGCCCGCGCGCCGGCTGGTCGGACTCTCCAAGGGCAAGGACGGTCTGTTCCCCCTTCCCGGAGGCCCTGCAGGCGGAGACTGGGACCAAGCCCTGCCTTCTGCAGGCAGCGCGGCCCGACGCCCAGGAGCTCCGCTGCAGCAGCCGCACAGGGAGGAGAGCCGGGCGGGTAAGGGGAGGAGGCTTTTCCCCGCTGGGTTCCTTGGCCCAGTTACCCAACTGGTGCATGAGACGTGAACAGAGAGGTTTGTATAGGTGTGGGGGACCCGCAAGAGCGTGAGCCCCAAGAACAAGCCAGACAGTTGCGGCTTCTGCGCCCTCCCGCGCCAAGCAAGCGCAGGTCGTGGCAGGTCGTGCAGGTAGAAGTTTCCGGCTGGTGGCCGGTCTCTGAGCTAGGACCCCACCCAGACGCTCCAGGGAGTTGAGACCGAAGCATTTTTCTCCTGCTGCTGGGTCTCGACTGCCTTCAGTCAAACTAGTCCACAAGTGCGAGTGGCATTTGCGGTCCTGTGTCCTCCTCAGCAAGCGTTTCCTGCTTTTAAAGAAAATCTAAAGTACCTGAGAATTTCGTCACCGGGGAACTGCTGGCAAGAGTCCTTTAAAGATGTAGCTCTTGGGGCACCTGAGTGGCTCAGTGGGTTAAGCCTCTGCCTTCGGCTCAGGTCATGATCCCGGGGTGTTGGGATCGAGTCCCGCATCGGGCTCTCTGCTCGGCGGGGAGCCTGCTTCCCTCTCTCTCTGCCTGCCTCTCTGCCTGCTTGGGATCTCTGTCAAATAAATAAAATCTCAAAAAAAAAAATCTAGCTCTTCTAACACATTTTATTTATTTTTTTAAGATTTTATTTATTATTTATTTGACAGAGAGAGATCACAGTAGGCAGCGAGGCAGGCAGAGAGAGAAGAGGAAGCAGGCTCCCCGCCGAGCAGAGAGCCCGATGCGGGGCTCGATCCCAGGACCCCGGGATCATGACCGGAGCCGAAGGCAGAGGCTTAACCCCCTGAGCCACCCAGGCGCCCCCTAACACATTTTAAACTACCCATTTCTAAGACTGGGATACAGGGGCCTCTGGGGGGCTCGGTTGGTTAAGCATCTGCCTTCAGCTCGGGCCAAGATCCGTGCGTCGTCGGGCGCCGTGTCCCGCAGGGAGTCTGCTCCTGCCTCGCTCAGCCCTCCCTCCCACTCATGCACGCTGTCAGATCTTAAAAACAAAAAGACCGTTGCAAACATTTATCGCATAAAGTAAAACTGTGTTTCTATCCATCTTTGTAATAAAAACACAAAGATATATCTCCCCGGCAAAGAGCCCCTCACACCTCTTAAAACACAGATGATGCGTGAAGAGGAGCCGGAGGAACCAGATTCTAGGGCTCTAAAAGCTTTCTCCCTGAGGACAAAAATAAAACCCGCTGAGGCCATTTCACTCCCTTCAGCCTGAGGGTTTGCCTTCAGACGCGGCGGCTCTGGGGAGGCTCTGGCCCGTCCCCCCAGCCTGGGCCACAGCACGGGGGACCCGTGGGGGCCCGTCTGTGGGCCGCAAGCTCGCCAGCCGCAGGGCACCGGTGCGCGGGCAGGGGCTACTGCACACGCTCCCGCGGGACGCACCTCGGGTCCCCGGGGCCACCTGAGCCCCCACTTCACCCCGCCCCCGACCCCGCGGGCCGGGCAGCGGACGTCGGCGGGCGCCGGAGCGGCCACCTCGCCCTTCAGGGCGGGAGAGGGAGCCGCCGCTGCGCCGGGCCGGGGGACCCATCTAGTTCGCACACTTTTCCTGAACCTGAAGATCGAAGTAGACGCATCCCTAGACTGTGTCCCAGAGCCAAGCAGAGTGACCCACTCACCCTGACGCGCCCTGCTCTGCCGGGCTCTGGGGACTGGAGGTGACACAGACCCGGACAATGCCCCCCGCACTCCGGCCGGCACAGTGGAGACGCCACCCGTTGTCCTGGCAGCCGGCTGCGCTGGGGAGCCACGTGTGCAAGCGTCCAGCGAGGGGGGCGCGGGGCGGCGGCGCCTGCCGGCCACCAGGAGATGGGGCTCCACACAGCTCCACACCACCAGCACCGGGTCCCCCACCTTTCCTCCTCCGGGCTTCCCGGCCCGCCGCCCCGGGATCTGGGGAAGGCTCCTGCCCAGCACCTCTCCCTCTCCCCTTCCAGGGTGGCCCACGCCGCCCCACCCTGCCCGGGCCACCAGGGTCGCTGTCCTGCTCTCAGGCCTACAGGGCCAGACCACATGCCGGGAGCACGAGTGCATCGGGCACCACCATGCAGGGGAGGGAGGCGGCGGCGGCCGACCAGTTCGGAGGGAAGCGGCTCAAGGTGGGCTACGCTGGACCCAAGGGCAGTGGAGGCTTCCGGCAGCCCAGAGCCTCTGGCCCCAACCTGGACTCACTCGCGTGGCTGGCTCTGGGCTGTGGCTCTTCCTCCAGAGTCACCGGGCCCTGCGGCGTCTGCAGCTCAGGCCAGACCTGGGCCCCTGCCCAGCAGGCCCCGGCCCGCCGCAGCGCGCTCCGCTCTCCCGCACCTGCTCGGGATCATCGCGGGGCTGCGTGCGAGGCTCCTGTCCCCGGGGACTGAACCAAAACCACGCTCCACGGAATTCCAGGGACGGGGACGGCTGAGCGGCCATCGCTCCCCAGGACGTGCCACCAGGGCAGAGCCGTCTGCAAGGACTGGAGCTTTCTGATCAACTAGTACAATCCCGGGCAGTAAAATCTGCACCTGCCCTTTGGGCTCCATCGGGCTTCGTGTTCCTCTCCCTGAGCTGCTAAGGGAAAAGCAACCGGACCCTGCTTTCCTCCGACCCTGGCGTCTGAGCGACTCCGGCGTGTCCTGTGTGCTGCACACGAGGACTCTTCCAATGGAAAGGTCGCAGAGGTCGCGAAGTTTAGCAAGGCCGGTGAGCCATTAAGTAGCAGGTGTCGGGGACGCCTGGGTGGCTCAGTTGGTTAAGCGGCTGCCTTCGGCTCAGGTCATGATCCCGGCGTCCTGGGATCGAGTCCCACATCGGGCTCCTTGCTCGGCAGGAGCCTGCTTCTCCCTCTGCCTCTCTGCCTGCCTCTCTGTCTGCCTGTGCTCGCTCTCTCTCTCTCTCTAACAAATAAATAAATAAAATCTTTAAAAAAAAAAAATAAGTAGCAGGTGTCGGACACCCGGCAAGAGGCAGGAGCACCGGCCCCTGCAAGGACACGAGGCGCCCGGCTTGGCTCGCCGGCGTGCCGGAGGCCTTGGCACACGTCTGCTGGGAAGGACAGGATAGTGGCGTGTCCGGCTTTGCGGCCAGGAGCCGGCTCCGGCCCCAACTCGGCTGCGCCTGGTCTACGCTTTGGAGCCTCCTGAAGACTCTAAAAGCCACGGAGAGCTTGCAGGACATTCAGAAACAGGCCACGGTCCGTAACGGGCCAGGGCGCTGGCGTCTGCGGACCCAGTTGTAGAACACCGGGCACGTAGCGCGCGCCCCCAAGAGGGTTCCTGCACGAACATCACATTCTCCTCGGTCGGACAACAAAGGCATTGACGGTGTGGGAGCTACACACCGTGGACCCTGTGGCCTTGTTAAGCAACTGGGATATCGAGCCTCAGTCTCCCTTCTTAGGGGATTACAGGCGTTGGTTACTACATCAGCCTTCTGTTCCTCCCCCTCCCCAAGCTTTCGTTCCCACAAAGCAGTCAAACTGTGTGGCCTCTGGCCCAGCCCTCCACGGCTCCCCATCCCCAAACCAGGCTGCCCCCCTCCTGGAACCAGGGTCCCGGATTCAGGGAGGTCTGTCCCCACCGCTCCCATACCACGTCTCCACCGCATTTCAGCCGCCCTGGCCTGCAGCCAAGGGACGCCTGCCTGTCCCGCTGCTGGGCCCTTGTCCCTGCTGCTTCCCACAGCCGGCAAGCCGTTCTCCGGCGTCAGACTGAAGGATGCCCCGAGATTCGCAGGTTGAACCCATCATCCCCCGTGAGGCGGGACTTGGACATAGACCCTCCAGGAAGTAACCAAGGTCCAGTACAGAGAAAGGGCTGGTCCTGAGCCAAGAGGACCGGTGTCCTTGCAGGAAGGGAACGCCCGCCTCCTCCAGCCACGGAGCAGGGCGCCCAGGACGGTGAGGGGGCGCGGGGCTCCAGGTCACGTAGCGCCTGTCCCGTGTGCACACCACCACCCAGGTGTGCACGGATCGCTCATCCCGACCCTCCCTGGGCTGCTCAGGCCTGTGCCCAGCGCCCTCCCCCCGGAGGCCCGCCGTGGGCTTCAGTAGGCCCAGGGACCGGACCCCCTCCCCGCACCCCACCGTGAGGCCCTTGAGGACCAGGTCGCACCAGTGCGGGGGGCCTAGACCCCCTAGTTCTCCGGCCACCGTCTGGAGGAGAGGGTCCCCCATCCCGTGGGCGGCTCCGGCCTGACAGGGCAGGTGCCCCGTGAAATGCTGGAGTTGCCCCACGCGGCCCTGGAGGCAGGTGCTGCCCCCCTCCCCCGAGTGACAGGTAAGGACCCACGGGTGGCGCCAAGATCGAGACCACCACCCCCGCCGGCCCCACTCGGCACAGGCCAGGCCGGGGGGTACAGACTCGGGGTCTACGCTGCACCCGGGCCCCCGCCAAGCACGTACCCTGAAGACTCTGAAACACTTGGTTAAACAAAGACTCTGGTTCGCAGCTTTCACACGGCTCACCTGCCAGAGCGGTCAGGTCGGAGGCTTCGACGAAAGACGTTCCCGTGAAGGTCATCTCTGCTTTCAACTCTCCGTGGCTGCTTTAAGCGACATCCGTGGCTCCTAGAGCCCACCGTGGCCGTGGACAAGAAACAGAAGACACTCGTCAGGAAGGGACAGGGACGGGACAGGCGCTGCCAGGGAACCCGCGGGCCGGGAGGGCGGCACGCGGACACCGGAGGCGGACAAGGGCAGCTTGTCACCTGCATGGTGGCCTGGGGCAGAGCCAGCCCCCCACCCGGTCACTGGTGCACGAGCCAGCTGCCAGGTGGGACCTGCAGGCCCCCAGCAGGGGGGTCCTGGGGTGGGGAGCCCTGTCCTCCTCCGCCTTATGGGGGGACCCATCTCCCCCCCTTCCCAGGGCTCCTACTGGCCCAGGCAAGAGGGTCTTTCTCCCCCCAGGGGCGGGGGGGCAAGTGAGGTTCCTCCACCCCATCCTGCCCAAGGAGGGGGACCCTAGCCAGGCTGGTCCCCAGCTGGGGCAGGGCTGGATGCTCATGCTGCCCACAGGGTCAAATGACCTCCTGAACCTTAGGCCGGGGCCTCCCGGGTCAGGTTCGAACAGGATCGCTCCGCATGGAGTTCCCGGCACGCGAGCAGCACAAGGCCCACGTGAGTACGGGTCTTTCGAGGAAGTGGATCGCGTGTTCCGCGGGTCCCACCGGGAGGTCACTTTGCAGGCAGCGTCGTGCGGGAGCGGACACGGTCATCGGAGCCGACCCTGGCCTTCCTCCCCGAGACCGCCCCCCCCCGACGTTCCTGCAGCCTGGCCCGCGGGCCAGCCCGGGCGGCGCGGGGAATGCGAGGTGGGAGAGGACAGCCGGGGGCTGCTGGCAGGCTGAGGGGCCACACAGGAGCGCGTGGGCCCCCCACGTGTGGCCCGCAGGACCCGACAGCCGCCCCGACAGTGGCTCCGCTCACACTCAGGGAACCTTATGGGAAAGGCCATGTCAGAAAGGACAAGACCAGGTGCCAAAGGGTCCACGGCCAGAGTAATGCTCAGGGCAGAGCCACAGGAGAGGGTCCTGGTCTGAGCGTCGGAGACGGGGGCACCGCCCACAGGACCCCAGGACAGTTGGAAATGGCAGGGGGAGGCAGGGCCAGCCTCAGAGAATTCCCGCCAGAGCCACCCCTACCCCTGGTGTGGGGGGCGGGTCCCCCTGCACGTGGGCCGCCCTTGGCCACCTGCTTCCACCCTGGTCCTCCCCCGTGACCTTCCCACCACCCCCCAGAAGACACCGGCCGGAGCCTCGGGCCCCTGCGACGCTCACGACTCTCGTGGGAAGATGGGGGACGAGACCGTGCGGGGCTCCTGCAGCCGCCGCGGGAATCGGCAGACGGAGACTGAACACCGCACTGGTCCGTCCCTCCACGGTGCGGGGGCCGGTGTCCGCACGGCCTGTGCCCGGCTCCCGGCTGGCGGCACCGGCTCCGCGGCGAGCGCGCGTGACCGCGGGTGTGTGCGGCCGCTACAGCCCGCCACACCGCCGTGCCCTGCGCCCCTCGGGGACCCTCCCCGCGGCCCTGCGCCCCTTGCAGAGGACAAGTCCGGGCCCAGAAGCTGAGGGATCCTCCACAGCCCCACAGCTCTGCAGGGAGTGGAGCCGGACCGCGGCGTCTGCCCTCCCACCTGACAGCACGCGCAGCCCCGGCCCGCAGGGCTCCCTTCCTGTCCTCTGCGCCCCCGGGAAGTGCGTGTGGAAGTGGAGGCACCGCTCCCCTCTCGGGGGTCCCGGGGGCCGGAGCGTGGGGAGGCCCCGGGCAGCTCGGGCTCCGCTGCGGGAAGGCCCGGCCCCGGGCGCCAGGACTCGCCTCCGGAGGGCGCATCTCCCCGTGCCCGGCGCGGCCACCGCCCAGTCTTGGTCCCTGGGCACCACCGCGGCCCCCGCCGTGTCCCGCGAGGGCGACTACAGCGTCAGGTGCCACCGCGGCCCGTCCCAGCGGGGCCCCCACGTGCGTCCGGAAAACGCTGCGGCGCGAAGGCGAACCGCGTCGATCTCGCGGACTGACCGTCGCCAAGCGGCTCCGTGACATGTCAGAGTCCACTTGGGTTTTAGGACATGCGACCGGGGGGCCCGGGGACTTCCGGGAGCAGTTTGTGTAGAATAAATACAAGCACGTTTAACACGGGGAAGAGGCTAAACTGTAGCGACAAGAAGAGTTAGAAGAGGGTCTTGGCGAGGGTCTTGGGGAAGCTCACTTCCTTCCAGAACGCGCCCGCCGTCCCTCGGCGACACCCCTCGCGAGATCGCTGTGCACACAGGCCCCAGGGCCCAGCTGCAGCGACAAGCCAGCCCCAGACCCTCTGGCCTGGGGTGTCGCCCTCGGCCGGGATGGCTCCCAGTGCCCTGGCCCCGCGGCAGGAAACGGAGAACAGAATAGACAGAAACTCAGAAAAGGGCTCCAGCTTCCTTCCAAACGCGCAGACGCTCTGGGCACCCAGCCCCGCCCCGCCCCTGCCCCAGCTCCTCCTCCGGCCGCCCAGGGGCCGCCTTTCCCTCCGCAGGCCCCAGCCAACCCGACGGGAAGGACAGACAGCTGCGAAGTTTCCAGCACCCCCGTCCAGGGCTGGGTGCGGGCACACACGCGTGCACGTGCACACACACACGGACATGTCTCAGACTGCAGGTCTCCCCCGCCAGCCCGTGGGGTCGGGTAAGTAACACTGCTCCGTTTCCAGCTGCGAGCGTGAATCGTTTTCCCCAGCAGCCAGGTGCAAGCTCTCCTGTTCCCGGAGGGCGGACACTTGACGACGGGCCACCCAGGCGCCCCCAGGGCTTCAGCTCCTGCCGCCCATGTGCAGTGGGCTGAGCGGACGCCCCCAACTCACATGGTGAAGGCCTAGCCCCCAGGGCACGGCGTTAGGAGGCAGGGCCGCTGGGGGGCACGGGTTGGGGGAGGCCGTGAGGGCAGGGCCTGCGATGGGATCCGTCCTGAGAAGGGCAGTTCCAGAGCCACTGCCCCTCCACCACGTGAGGACGAGCGGACGGGCCCCTGCAAGACCCCAGTCACCCAGCGCCCAGAGCTGCTGGAAACCGAGGGGGGCGGGCAAGCCCCAGCCGGACGCTCCGCTCCAGTGGCGGACCGCCTGCCGCAGAAGCGTGGAGGCCAGTCGGCACCGCTCCTGAGGGGCACAGAACGCGGAGGGCACCAGGGGCCATGGGTTCTGCTCCAGAGCTGCAGCCTCCAAAGTCCGTGTGTAATCCTTTTTTTAAAGGATTTTATTGTTCTCGATGTTTATTTATTGAGAGCGAGAGAGAGCACAAGCACGGGAGCAGCAGGCAGAAGCCGAGGGAGAAGCAGATCAGGGAACCTGAGGTGGGGCTCGATCCCAGGCCCCTGGATCATGACCTGAGCCGGTGGCACTCACTGCACCGACGGAGCCCCCCAGCCCGCATGTAACCCTGATCTGGTTCTTTCTGGAAACTTAAGGATCGCCGTGGGCTAAGGGCCCAGCAGGCACAGGGCCCAGTGGCCAGGGCGGTGCGCTGTGCCGATGGGTCTCGTCTCCCTAGACGGACCAGAAGCCACGGTGCCGACTGTGTGAGGGGATGTTTTAAAGCCCGGGGAGACCAGCTCCTCTAACAAAGCAGGAAAAGCAGGGTGGTGTCCTTCCCAGGAATGGAGCGCAAGACGTCTGTGCCCCGTGAATCCAGAACTCACGCTGTGGCTGAACGCGCCACGCTCGTCTTCCTTCAGACCCAGGGGACTGCGGGGCGTGGAGGGCACCGGTCGGGGTGTTGGCCCGGGCCCCCCATGCAGCCCCTCGCAGCACGACGGCTCGGTGGGCCCGTCCCCACCCGCCCCAGCTGCAGCCACCCTGAACCGTCGCGGGGAAGCGCAGGGACCAGAGCCGGGCAGGAAGCGGGACAGCAGGTCCCCGCCGCGAGGAGACGTCTTACCTGCGAAGGACAGCAAGAGCAGCTTGCCAGAGGCAAAGGCCGGAGGCGGTGGGGACGCTCCGGTCCCTTCACCCAGATGCCGTCCCGTGTCCCACCAGCTCACGCTTCCTGCTGGAAGCTCCCTCCCGCTGGGTCGTGCGGCGCGCAGCGAGGAGCTCGCGTCCCGCATGTTGCATGACACACGGTGCATGACGCACGTTCCGTGTGCGGGACCAGGCGGGGGCCAGCCGCGAGGGCTGAGCCTCGGGCGCGGAAATCCAGCCGACCCCAGGGGGCGCACCTCCTTCCAGCACCTTCTCACGGGCCGGGGTCTGCACCCCCAGCGCTCGGCCGGCTTCCCGGCTGTTCCCGTCCCGCTCGCCCACAGGCCCGACTCCACTGGCTTCCGCGTCTCGAGGCTCTGGGCCGACAGCAGCTCCGTGGGCGGGGGCAGCGCCGCGTCGAGGACTCACACTTGGTCTAGCCCGGACTCCGTGCGACACAATTCCTCCGAGAACGGGTGACTGCAGCCCCAGTTTTACGGCAATCACAAGGGGATACACTTACCCTCACTCCCCGGCGGCCGGACGGCCCGGACGCTGCCCTACCCCGGCGGCGCACCCGGCGGCCTCACTGCCCTCGCAGGCGCCCTGCCCCGAGTCCATGCTCCTCCCGGCACAGCCATTCTGAGGAAGGAAAGGCCGCCTGGGGCTGCCCGACCCTTAACGGAAGAGAAATGCGTCGGGGGCGCCCGGGCGGCTCAGTCGCTAGAGCATCTGCCTTCGTCTCAGGTCCTGATGCCCGGGTCCGAGACAGCCCGTCCAGCTCCCGCTCCGTGGGGGACCCGCTTGAGATTCTCTCCCCCCGCCCCCATGCTGTCTCTCAAATAAATAGATCTTCAAAAAATAAATAAAAACTTCAAAAGGACGCATCTGCAAAGTAACATCCAGGGAGATCTCCTCGTGCGGCGAGCAGGCGTCTCTCTCAAGTGACAACCGCACGAACTAAGGCTGCGAGCAGGGTTGTCCTACCGGGAGGCCGACCTCCGGGCTCCCCGGGAGGACTCTGGTCTCTGAGCCCTAAGGGCGATGACTTTACGAAGGATCCATCCTCTGCGACATTCCCCTTGGACGAGCGCCCCAACCCCGTGGGAGTGCTGTCGTCAGGAAGCGCCTCCCGACCTCCCCGTCGGCGGTGGACACAGCCGGGTGGCCCGCCACCATCCTCCCGCTGCCTGCGCACGCCCCACTCCTAAAACTGAGTTTACAGGATCGGGATCGTCGCGACTTGTACATGGGCACACGTTCCCAAGACCCACGTGGAGGCAATGAAAAAGGCATTTTAATATGAAGATTTTTAATCCAGTTTTAAAAAATCCTTAAAACAATCTGCCCTTCAAAACATGAAGTTGATTTGGGATTTTTCTATTATTGTAACAAATGAGGCAAAACTGTATCTCAGAATTATTGCAGAAAAAGATAATGTAGTAGTTTTCCTATTAAAGTCAAAATTTGCTTGTAGAAGAGTTAACGGGCAAATCAACCGAGAAATCTCCATGAACAAATGCTAATGCAGATAAAATATTCATTTGTTATATACACACGAGCAACCACAACCGTGACGACTAAGGACTGCAAGCCAAGAGTGTAAGATTAGGGCAGCTACTGTATTTTGAGCAAGAAAGCGGCATCGGCAGCTCCGAGTACCCCTCCCCTCACGGGACAGCTCACCCCCACAGCACTCCCTGCCCAGTTTGGGAGATGAGTGGCTTCTGTCTGGCCACTCCTGTCCTCTCCTGTGACACCTGCTTACATCTGCTTACAGTCCCGAACCGGTCGGATGAGCGGCCCGGGCTCACACTGGGGGAGAGGACCCTCATTCAGGCTGACCTTGAATTAGGGGGAACGAAGGTGGCTTGTCCACCGCCCCAGAGCTGCTGCCACGCAAGAATCACTTTCATAATAAAGCTCCCTTCGTTAACACAGTGATCGGATAATCTTGCCAAGGAAAGCTCACCCAGCCCCACCTCTACGGCGCAGGAGAAGGAGGACAGGCTCTCTGCTGCGATTCAGGACCAGGGCGAAGGCAGCCTGGCCCGAGCGCCGCTACACTGTCTGAGCCAGAAACTCCAGGTACTGGCCCCGGGCCTCGAAGTGGTCAGCGGGCCGGTTGTACGCCGTCCACACAGGTTCGCCCACAAACAGCCGCATGGCCTTCACGTAGTTCTGGAAAACACAGGCACGTTGGGATGTGAACCCCGCCTCCAAGACAAGGTCGCTGGCCATGTCTCCGCTCCTAGCTGCGCACGTTCTCCCTGCAGAGCCAGCGGCCGCCAGCTGCTGGGCCAGCAGTCCTCGGGCTCAGGCAGCAAGGCCTCTGCCGCAGGGGTTCGGTGCTGAACCCACTCTCCACAACCTGCCGTCTGCGCAGACCTGCACGGACCCACCCGCCCGCCCGCGCCCCCCGGTCCCGCTGCGGCCCTCACGCTCGGCAGGGCCCTCGGGCTGCTGAACACCAGGGAGGCCAGCGTGGCATCGCCCCTCAAAAGCAAAAATGGGGAGGGGGGGCAGGGTGGCTCCATGGGTTAAGCATCTGCCTGTGGCTCAGGTCATGATCCTGGGGTCCTGGATCGAGCCCCACAATGGGCTCCCTCCACACTGAGCAGGGGTCTGCTTCTCCCTCTCCCTCCCCCTACTTCTGAACTCTCTTTCTGTGTCAAATAAATAAAATCTTAAAGTAAAAACATGGAGACCCTTCAATCCCATTTTGGGTTTTGGGAAATTCACCCTAGCAACAACCTCCCACGTGTGCTGGTCACAAAGGTAGGAGGCTCTGGGTCCCAGCACCGGACAGCAGGAAGGGACCGGACAAGGCTGCTGGCCATCAGCGGGGCCGCCCACGTGAGCAGGAGCCAGCGGTGGGGACAGCGGCAGCGGGGACAGCAGCTCCAGCCGGCCCCTTGGGGCAGAGCACTGGGGTCCGCGCTCCCACACGCGGGCGGGGCCCCCCGCGGCTGCATCGCGCCCTGCTACCTGCTCGTCCAGCGAGAAGCGGTGGTAGATGCCCGCGGGCAGGGTTATCATGTCCCCCTTCTCCATGAAGATGCGGATCCACTGGTCCTCTTCGTCCCGCACGTCGAAGTAGCCGCTGCCGTCCAGCACGTAGCGGATCTCGTCATCCAGGTGCAGGTGCTCCTCGTAGAACATCTTAATCTGTGAGGATGGGGGGCGGCTCATCCGCGGTTCATCCGCGGCGGTGGCCATCCAGCAGGAGCCGGGCACAAGGGCCAGGCCGCGGGGCTCCAGCGGCCAGGAAGCCTGGCGTCGGGCCAGCAGCGGACAGAGAAGGAACACGACACGGCCGCTCCGGGTACCCACGAGTCCCGGGTCTCCACGGGCTGCCGGTGCCCCCAACCCCCGGGGCCCTCGATGGAGCGGGGCGCCCGCGGCCGGCGCCTGCCCGACAGCTTGCGGCTGGGGGCGGCGAGGACTCCCTCGCCTGTGGGGACCCCCGCTCCCCTCCTGCCGCACACTGGGTCCCCCGCGCCTCACGCACGCGGGCACGTGGCCGTCACGTGCTCAGACGCGTGTGCAGTCATTCCGTGTCTCCTGCACACG
Organism: Taxidea taxus jeffersonii; assembly: GCA_003697995.1. Lineage (NCBI taxonomy): Eukaryota > Metazoa > Chordata > Mammalia > Carnivora > Mustelidae > Taxidea > Taxidea taxus. The sequence continues at coordinate 29,779 of ML111524.1, read as the reverse complement.
CACATCACACCAGGCCACCATTTCCGTAAACGCTCTCCCTGTTCAAAGCGTTTGCTTTTCAGAAAGTCCTTATCCCCCTAAAACCGAGAGTAGAATGTTCAGAGGTGGAGAAGGGTTGGAAGGATTGTCCAGTAAGTAGCCCGCACCCTCCCGGGCCGCGCCCGCCGCCTCCGCCTGCACGGTTAGTCCCTCCCCGGCTCTCCGTGCCCCGCGCCGGGGTATCCGAGGCTTTCCTTATGCAACGCTTGCGTGTTCTGGAAGACCCACAGATATCTGGAAAACCGCCACTTACCACGGGAGCGGCACACGACCCCTGTCCTGGAGCCGGCAGGCTGCGGCGCAGGTGTCACGGGCCCAGGGAGGGATGGGTCCAGCCGGCCGCACCTGCGTTTCCTCGCGCACCCGGTCATCCCCGTCCCAGAACTGACCCTGAAGACGGGCTCCGGCCCCCACCCGGGAACATGCACGAGGTCGCTCCCGGCCGGGCCGCTACAGACCAGAAAGAACCCCGGTGCCCGAACACCGGAGGGGGCAGAACGTCAAGGTCTACAAGCACCGTCGTAAGCACAGGCTACTGCCTCGCCGTGGGCAGGGGAAGACGGGGAGAGGGGAAGACCCTCTGGCACAGTTGAGATTTTAGAACTTTGGGCGCCTGGGGGGCTCAGTGAGTCGGGCCTCTCCTTCGGCTCAGGTCGTGGTCGCAGGGTCCCGGGATCGAGCCCCGCATCGGGCTCTCTGTCCCACGGGGAGCCTGCGTCCCCCTCTCTCTCCGCCCGCCTCTCTGCCTGCTTGTGATCTCTGTCTCTCTGTCAAATAAAGTCTTTAAGAACAAAGATTTTCGAACTTTGTTTTTACACCATCATAAATGAGATCATACGTGAGATAAGACGCGTGGGAAGGAGAACGTAGAGGCGCTGACTGAGTCGGCTCCATCCTCGGGCGGGGACAGACCTGCAAGCCGGCCTCACACCCCACTCTCGGCGGGGCTGTCGTCTGCGAGGGACGGTGTCGCGGGCGGGCGAAGCCACCGGCGCGCTCGGAGGGGGAGGAGTGTGCGCATGTGACCGGGCCGGGGTCCTCACGCTGGGACCAGAGCCGGCCAACTCCGAACGAGGGAGGCCGAGAGGAAGCCCCGTGAAGTGGACCGAAGGAGAGGCGCCCGCTCAGAGCAGCGGTTTCCCTCTCCCGCACACAGAATTCACCGCCTCACCCGCCGAAAGGGCCGGGGCCGTGACCCCCAGGGAGCAACGAGGACCCTGTCCGGGTTTCCAAGTACCAGTGACGGGTGCGGGGAGAGTGGCTGACCCCAGGGCCAGGGCAGGGGGCGTGGGGGCGCCGGCGGCTGCAGCAAGCGCGGCGGTGTCCGCGACAACGAGGGCCGACCGCCCACGGGACAGAAACCCCTTAGAAAGGCCCCCGCTTGCTACGTCTGCGACAGTCCGAACATCGGAATAACGCACTGGCCCGCACCCACGCCCGCCGCGATTCAGGGAAGAACCCGGGCGCCCGCACCGGTGCCAACAGAAGGGAGCGGGCAGCCTCCCCGCGGACGGAGGCCAGTCCAAGGCCACAGGACAGGCGGCCGCCATTCTCACACCGGACAGCGGTGACGGGCCCGGCAGGATCTATCGAGACCCACTGCGAACACTGACACAAAGCCCGAGAAGAAGCATGGTGGTTACGGACTCAAAATAACTGTCCACAGACTCCTTGCTAGTTGTGAGGGGGAGAGGGTAAGTTCTCAGTGAAGAACCTGATGAACAACACTTGCCCACGTTTCCCGTCAGCCAGGAAGGGTCCTGCGTGCGACACCCCCGCCTCCCCGCAGGGCACCCGGAGCAGACACAACCCCTCTGGGTAGGGCTCCTGGCGAAAACGCACGGCTTGAATCTAACCGCGGAACACCTACCACAAACGTGACATGAGACGGAAAGGTCTGTTTCAGAGAAACAGGACAGATAAGCCTGCAGCGGCAAGACAGTTTTCCTCCGTCCGACTCCTGGTTTGGGCTCAGGTCACGATCCGAGGTTGTGAGATCGAGCCCCACACAGGGTTCTGCGCTGACCGTGGAGCCTGCTTAGCGTTCTCTCTCCCTCTCCCTCTTTCCCTCCCCATTCTCTTTCTCTCTCTCGTGCGTGTGCACACACGTGCACTAAAAAAATAAAAAATTAAAAAAAAAAAAGACAAAATCACTGCCAAGAAGATGGGAAATCCTAAATTCATGGCCAAGCACACCATGTAAATCCGAGAGAATTCATGACGCGGTAGGGCACTGGGTGAGAAGTGCCATCGTCTTGTAAGGACCGGACACTCGTGCTCCGCCCGGCAGGCCGAGTGGCAGCCATCGCAGCGCGTGTGCCTGCCGGGCCCGCGTTCTCCTGCCGCCTTTGTTCTCAGCTCGATCTGCTGGTGCACCTGCCGGCTCCCTTCCTCCAAGCACACACACACGACATCCAAGCTGACGGAAGAGCAGTCTGGGAGACTTTCCCTAGGTCCATCAGAGGACTGAAGTCACAGGATGAAGTGCCACCCTGAGCCCTGGAACAGAGGCGGACACGGGCCCCTGCAGGTAAACTGGCACGACGCCAGGCGGTCGCCCGGCAGAGTGCGGCAGGCGGAGTGTGCGCCGGCTTCAAAGTGGGAAACTCCCGGGAGCCCAGGATTAAGGGAAGCCCCACGGTTCTGTGGCTTTTGTATCCAGAAACCCCATCAGGTTCTCAAGATGAAGATCCCAGAAATATCCTTTCACGTTGCAGGCAATGGGAGGGGAAAGTAGCCATTTTTAGATACTCCCAGAACATCCTGCATACCAAAGACCAGCACTCCCAGGGGAACAACCACACCAGAGCCTTATCTGACGTGTGGGAAGACCCTCTCCAGGCCCCGCCAGCCTGAACGGAGAAAGAAAAGGCCACAACGGAAGAGCTAGGCCCACTACAGACTGGCCTGGATGGTAACATCACAGAGCACCGCTCCCCAACACTGGCCGCATGACAGGGCTCCAGAAGAGTAACAGTGGCTTCAAGCTTTGAAAGAACATCCTGTGTGAGACACAGAATCTACGTGAGGAACAGTCTTAAAGAAACAAAGACCCCAGGGGCGAAGAAACTCCAGGGAACTAGAAGAAACCAAAGCCCTGGCACCAGCAACAGCAAATGGAACCCACCCAGATAACCCTAACCCCCACAGAAAAGGCTGACTTGCCTTGGCTCCTCTTTTTTTTTTTTTTTAAGGTTTTATTTATTTATTTGACAGAGAGAGATCACAAGTAGGCAGAGAGGCAGGCAGAGCAAGAGAGGGGGAAGCTGGCTCCCCGCTGAGCAGAGAGCCCAATGTGGGGCTCGATCCCAGGACCCTGGGATCATGACCCGGACTGAAGGCAGAGGCTTTAACCCACTGAGCCACCCAGGTGCCCCACCTTGGCTCCTCTTAACAGACGCTACACTCTGGCTTTAAACAAAATGACAGGGACGCTAAAAGCTAAGAAAACGTCCGTCTCTATAGACAAAGCAAGCATGAGAACCAGACAGGGGTGTGACACACATTATGGAAACTGAAGCTCAAGGTTACATAGCTAGTAAGTGCTGGAGCCAGAATTTAAAACTTTTATTTATTTATTTGACACAGAGAAAAAGGGAGAAGAAAATTTATTTATTTATTTGACCCACAAGCAGGGGGAGCAGCAGGAAGAAGGAGAGGGAGAAGCAGGCTCCTCACTGAGCAGGGAGCCCTATGCAATCATGACCTAAGCCGAAGGCAGACTCTTAACCAACTGAGCCACCCAGGCACCCCAAGAAACCCACTTTAAAATAAAGACCCATTTTAAAATAAATGAGTTAAAAGCAAACTTTTAGAGAAAGGAACACCATGTTAACAGTAATCAAAAAAGGGGCGCCTGGTGGCTCAGTGCGTTAAAGCCTCTGCCTTCAGCTCAGGTCATGATCTCAGGGTCCTGGGATCAAGCCCCACGTCGGGCTCTCTGCTCGGCGGGGAGCCTGCTTTCCCCTCTCTCTGCCTACTTGTGATATGTCTGTCAAATAAATAAATAAAATCTTAAAAAAAAAAAAAAACAGTAACCAAAAGAAAGCTCAGGGAGCTACATTCATTTCAGACAAGGCAGACTTCAGAACAAGGAACCTCATCAGGGATAAAGATGGATATCATGTAACGACAAAACAGTCAAATCTCTAAGAGGACATGAACATCTTGAACATGTATGTACCTAACAAGAGACATCAAAATACACAAGGCAAAAAGTAACAGAATGAGAAGAACACAGGAATCCACTATTTTAGTTGGAGATTTCAACACCACCCATCGATGAACAAGTTCAGTTAACAGAAAATCAGAAAGGCATAGCTGCCGAATAGCACCACCAGTCAACATTCGTAGAATGAGCAACCAGCACAGCAGAATACACACTCTCCTCAAGCTTGCGTGGTGTATTCACTGAGATAAACTGTGCTCTGGCCCATGCGGTAGCCTCAGTATATTTACAGGGACTCAAGTCTTACAAAATATATTCTCTGATTACAATGGAATTAAATTGGAAGGCAAGAAAAAAAAAGTCTCTGGAAAAGTCCCCATATAACTGGAAACTAACACATATCAAAAACCCACAGAGGTCAAAGAAATCAAAAAGGAAATTAATTTGGTTTCATTCAGTTCATCCTGAACTGAATGAAAATGAATATCATTTGAAATTTGTGTGACGGCACTAGGGAAGTACTTAGCGGAAATCTACAGCACTAAACACCTATGTTAAAAAAGAACGCTGCAAGTCCATAACCTCAGAAACCACGTTAAGAAATTAGAAAAAGTATGGCTTAGTCAGGTGGGCATCTAACTCTTGGGTCGTGAGATCAAGCCCCACATCTGGCTTCCTGCTCCGTAGGGAGTCTGCTTGGGATTCTCTTTTCCTTGCCCTCTACTCCTCCTCCCCCAACTTGCATGCTCTCTCAAATAAATAATTAAATCTTTAAAAAAGGGGAAAAGAAAAAACAAAGAGAATCCTGTGTTTAATAGGAGTGAATGTAACAATTCCCCTCTTCAAAGAATTTAGAGCGCCCTTACCTTTTCTTCATAATTTGGAAGTTTGTCCCTGCATATGGTTATGATGTCCATCCAGGAGTAGTTTCTCTCTTTTCGGATCTTTTCTAATTCTGGATCATTCTCATATTTGTCAGCATCCAACTATTCGAGTTAAAACAACAGAAAGGGGGTCACATTAGTGCAAACAAAGAAATGTTCCCTTACTGGATTCCCAGTATGACTCCACTCTGAATTTATCATCCGGTCCTGTCAACAAACCAACCTTCCTTCCCCTCCTTTCCCTGTTTCTCTGGAGGGTTCTCTGTTACAGCTAAGGAGAGTGCAGCTCTACTTAATTCCTGCCTCCCTTCTCCCCAGCACTTCTTCCTGGGGGACTCTACATTATTCCCATTCTAGTTCCACTTCCAGGAGCCCAGGTGAAGTACCCATGACCATGCCTGTCCAAGGTCACTAATCCCACCTCCACCCCAGTCCTGTTCCTCCAGCACGAATCCTCTGCAGGTCTCTGATCTCTCTGTGACATCTCTTTGGTCAGCTGCTCCCTGGCCTAGATGCTCTAGAAGCCTATAATAAAAATAAAACCCAACTTCATTACACTGGGATGAGAGCCCTCCCATCATGTGGCCCCAGTTACCTTTTCTACTTGTCTGTCCCCATCACCTCTTTAAAAAAAAAATCTTCATTCTAAACCAAACAGATCTGCTACTCTCTAAAAGATGCATCCCCACACCCTTGCTCCTGACAGCTTCCTACACCTAGAAAGCTCCTTCATCATTTTCATTCATCACAACCCTATCTAGTCAAGGTCCCATTCTGAGCTGAAAGCAGACACTTAACGACTGAGGCACCATCGTAACACGTCTGTCGCGAAGCACTCCCCAGATTAATTCTGGACCCCAGCCAGAATTAATCTCACTCCTACTTCAATCTACTGGCAATGAATTGAGCTCACCCTGCATTATGTTGCGATAAAATGCACATTTTATCACAACTCCTGAACGGCAAACTCCAGAATATCTTAAAGTACTAGTCATCCACACATTAATTTCTACAAAGATGACTCCCAAAGTTATCAACCCACCTCGTGATACGCACAGGACTGCTCCACACTAAAACCATCTATCACTCTGCCGTGTCCCTAATAACAGACACGCAGATTCTCCATTCGTTCCCACTGATCAAGAACAGTTATTATGAAGGAAGTATATAAAAACACACAGGACACAAAACCCACAGAGTAAACGTTATTTACTCATTTATGCTTAAGTATACTTCAAGAGCTGGATGCTCTGCCGATGGGGCCAGCCAGGCGTCCTTAAACATAATTTAACTCTGACGGCCCCTGACCTATCCAGAGCAGAACTAGGTCGGAGGAACTGCGTCCGACCCCACGGAATAAGTAGGAGATGTCTTTTAAAACGTGGTATTTTATCCTTTGGATCCATTCACAAGTGAACCAATATCTCATTCTTGCTCTTAAACTGCAGAAAGGATGAAATCCCCAAAGCACAGTAACTTAACTCCGTCTAGTTGCAGATAAACTGATTTTGTGGTAAAACAAAATGTATTTCCTTGTCGCAACAGGCATTATGGACCATTTGACTGCCTCAGAGATGGCCCTTGCCAGTAGGTAGGTTCAGTCTTGGCCTGGGGGAGAATCCATAAAAACTAACACAGCCGCAAAGCAGAGTATTTGGTGAAGACGTCCTCTTTGGGGCCAGCAGGCAGGCCCAGCCTCCCGACCGCCCAGCACCCCAAGTAGCCTGGTTAGTGTAAGGGCCTACTTAGCCAGAGGGAACCATTCTGCAGTACACTTAGATTGACCCCTCCCAGAGGAATTTACTTAAAAACAAGTCCGGGAAGCCAGTCCCAGGTAGCAAAGCCCAGATACAAGAGCGGGTCAAGCCAGGTGTAGACATCCAATCAGCGGGGTGCACATATATCTACGAGGGTAAATTGAAATCTCATTGGCTACCTGTGTGTGACCCAGCATGACTGTGCAGTTTTCTCTGTGTGTTGCAATCTCACGGGCCACCTGTGTGTGGCCAGCCTCAACCACGTGGCTTTTCCTCTATAAAAGTTAGTCTGTGAGGCTGAGAGGGGTCACCTCTTTGTAAGAGGCAGCCCCGACCGGTCGGTTTGATTCTCGATGCTTGGCGCGAAATAAAGCTTTGCTTGATTTTCGCTTTGTATCAGTCTCGCTCCTTTGATTATGGACCTTTCATTGGGGGCTCGTCCGGGATCAAACAACAAGAACTGAACCAGCATCAGAATTTCTGGGAAAAGCCTCCAGAGGTAAGAGGTAAGATCTCGGGATCCTGTCTGTCTGGTTGCGGAGCTCCAGGGTATAGCCCACTGGGGAGAAGCTGGACACAGCCATGCTCCCCAGGGCTGGAGTGGATGAGGGGACGCCCCTTCCCTCCAGGGGGTTCGAGTCCCCCTAGGCGGTCAGGAGATCAAGAAAGTCCCCACTGGTGGCAGGTTCTGGGTAAGGACTGCTGGGCCTGGGGTTGTCTATGTCTTGTCCTTTTGTTGTCTGTTGTGCTGTTTATTGTGTTTGGAAAAATGGGGCAAGCAGAGAGTAAGGGGACTCTGACTTTCACCTCATTTCTTGTGTTAATGGCTATAACTGGGGCCAACTGCGGTTAGTCTAACTCGAGACAAAAACTTTAAGGAACATTCCCAAGCAGCTGCCGAAACTCCCTTGGTTTCAGGGAACTTCCTTGCTTTCTCTGGCCCGACGTGGACTGCCCAGCCCCTCCCCCTTGCTGGCGGGAAAGCATGGTGTCTGAAGTGGAGTGGGCCCAGGTGGAACGTGAAATCTGTTAACAAGGAGATGACTGAACTGATGGCTAATTGTCTGTCTCAGGGGTTTGATGGGTAATTGTTAAAGTAACTTTCGGATCTTTGGTAACCTGAAACTTCGGAGTTTTGCTTGGGTGACAAATGGAATTAAATTTGTTGGACATCTAGGTTTTAACCAAATGGGATAAAATGCTAGAGCGCTGGTTGCTGGAACTGGGTTTGTGCTTTTGAAATCTGCTGGTAAACATGTTTTGTGCTTACCTGATTCCTAAATTTGCCATCTAGAACATCTGGGTAAATGCTGTAACTCTAGAGGAATGTTTTGATAAGGGTCATCAACCATATCTGTTCTGAGTTTTGTCAAATTCTGGATTTGGTTGTCTTTAAGTGTTTGTTCACCTAAGCTAGGCAACTTGAGGTAAACTTCAGAGAAGTTGCACAATAGCTCGTTTAGACGATCTTGCCTTTGCCAGTCATCCCCAGATATAAGGAGGGAACTTCAGAAAATTGAAGGATTTGAAGGGAAGAATCTGACTGAGTTAGTGGGAATAGCAGAAAAGGTGTTTAAAAACAGGGATGTACAAGAGGTCAATGGAAAAAGGAAAGGCAGGTAGGGGATGGTAAATGGAAGGAAAAGCCTAAGCACAGAGAAGCAGGTGGGAAAACTTAGATTCAGATCAGTGCGCTTACTGTAAGGAAAAAGGACATTGGGCCAGGGAGTGCCCCAAAAGGGAGACAACAATGCTGGCCACCAGAGCCTGAAGGGGTGTGGTTCGGAGCCGCTCCCTGAACCTCAGGTAAAAATTGAAGTGGAGGGGAAATCAATTGATTTTCTGGTGGACAAGGGAGCCCAATTTTCATCATTACTTAAACCTATGGGAAAACTATCTGGAGAGGAAGTCTGGGCAGAAGGGAAGCCCCCTAGCTTGGCCAAGGGACAGCCTCCAGTGGTGGTACAATTAAAAGCAACGGCCATGGCTGTTCGCGTCCGGCAGTCCTCCCTCCCCTGGGAAGCAAAGGAAGGGATCAGAAAACACATTAACGGCCTCCGAGGAGACGGGATCCTAGTTCCTTGCAAGTCTCCATGGAACACACCTTTGCTGCCCGTCAAAAAGGCGGAGAATGGGGAATACCGACCCGTTCAGGACTTGCGGGAAGTTAATAAACAGGTTGAAGATATCCACCCAACGGGGCCTAACCTCTATACCCCCCTCTCCCTCCTGGGCCCCAAAAGAACTGTCTATACTGTCTTAGATCTCAAAGATGCATTTTTCTGCATATCTTTAGCAAGGGAGTCTCAGCCCCTCTTTACTTTTGAGTGGTCCAACCCACGGGAAGGGTTCCAGGGCCAGCTCACCTGGACAAGACTTCCCCAAGGGTTCAAGAATTCACCATCTTCGACGAGGCCCTACACGAGGATTTGCATGGGTACAGAACCTCCAACCCAGGAGTCACTCTGGTACACTATGTTGACGACTTGCTAATAGCCTCTGAGGACTACGAGTCATGTTTGTGGGGGACAAGAGCTCTCTTACAGGCTCTGCAGGAAAAAGGGTATCGGGTGTCAGCAAAGAAAGCACAGCTCTGTCAGAGCCACGCCACTTACCTAGGCTTTGATCTCCAGGAGGGAGTGCATTCCCTGAGTCCAGGAAACAGGTACCCGATACCCCCGCCCCACCACGCCCCGACAAGTGAAGGACTTTCTTGGGACGGTGGGCTGCTGCAGGCTGTGGATACCGTGGTTTGCGGAGAGTGCCCGACCTCTCTACGAACTGGAAAAAGAGGGGCTCACTAAGACAGAGTGGACAGCTGAGGCAGAAGGAGCATTTCGGGAATTACAAACAGCCCTACTGAGTGCCCCAGCACTGGCCATCCCAGATGTTACCAAGCCCTTCCACTTGGATGTGGATGAAAAAGCAGGGGTGGCCAAAGGAGTTCTGACTCAGACTCTGGGGTCTTGGCAAAGGCCAGTAGCCCATCTTAGCAAGAAACTAGATCCAGTAGCGGCTGGGTTCCCCACCACCCACCTCCGCATAATTGCTGCCACGGCCCTCCTGGTCAAGGATGCAAGTAAACTGACTTTGGGTCAAAATCTCATCTTGACCACCACCCACGCTATCGAGGGCCTTCTCCAGACTCCACCAGACCGATGGATGACAAATGCCCGAGTGATGGAGCATCAGGCCCTCCTCCACAACGAACCAAGAGTGACCTTCCGGCCCCCAGAGGTGCTAAATCCAGCCACGTTGTTACCAGAGGAGCTGGCTGACCACCCACACGACTGCGGGGAGGTCCTAACCCAGGTCGCAGGAATAAGGCCGGACCTCAGAGGCATTCCCCTCCCGGATGCGGAGATGACTCTGTTCACAGACGGGAGTAGTATATGGTCGATGGAAAGAGGCATGCAGGGGCTGCGGTGGTTTCCCCTGAGCAGGAACTCTGGACGGTGGCCCTGCCACACGGAACCTCAGCGCAAAAAGCGGAGCTGATTGCACTCACCAAGGTGCTGCAGATGGCCAAGGGTAAGACCGCCAACATCTATACCGGCAGGTACGCCTTTGCTACTCTCCATCTACACGGGGCTATTTATAAAGAAAGGGGCCTAGTAACAGCACAAGGAAAAGGAATTAAAACAGAGGAGAAATACTGGCTCCCCTCCAGGCTATTTGGGACCCAAAAGAGGTGGCCGTTATGCACTGCCCGGGACACCATAAGGGACTGATCTGATTTCAAAGGAAACCAACTGGCAGATCGAGCCACAAAGCAGCAGCCCGAGAACCAGCACAAGAGCTGGTTACACTCCGGCTCCAGCCCTACCAGAAAAACTGAACTATTCGGAGAAATATTTAAAGTATTTACAAAAATGGGCTAAATTGGACTATGAAGGGGACTGGGCTAAGACTAAAACAGGAAAGTTAATTCTTCCTGGAAGACTAGGTAAGAAGTTAGTAAGTCAAATACATCAGGGCACTCATTTGGGGACACGCAAACTCAACGAGCTTATGCGCAAGCAGTTCCAGGTTCCTAAATTAGGGCGTATGGCTCAGGATGTGGTTGACAGATGTGCTCAGTGCCAGGCGGTCAATGCGGGAGGAACTAGAATGGGAAGAGGGAAAGGAGAAAGAGGGAAGGAGCCAGGAATTTACTGGGAAATGGATTTTACAGAGATGAAACCGGGAAAATATGGGCACAAGTATATGTCCGTTTTTGTGGATACCTTTTCAGGCTGGGTAGTTTTTTCCGCCAAACATGAGACGGCAGGAGTGGTAGCCAAAAAGCTATTAGAAGAAATAATTCCTAGGTTTGGGCTGCCTCTCGCGATCGGGTCAGACAGGGGCCCTGCGTTTGTGAGTTCAGTCTCGCAGGCATTGGCCAAGGCCGTGGGCACTAAGTGGAAACTACATTGTGCCTACCGGCCCCAGAGCTCCCGGCAAGTAGAGAGAACGAACCGGACTCTTTAGAGACCTTGACAAGGCTCATTCTGGAGACTGTGGTGGGTGGTGGATCTCCTTCCTTCCGCCCTCCTCAGGGCGCGGCGTACACCCTACTTAAACAAGGTGACCCCACTTGAAATAATGTTCGGGAGGCCCCCCCCCCCCCGCCCTGCCCTCGGCTACAAGAGGTTGCTCGAGCACAAATGACTGACCAGCCTGTACTCGTCACTGCAGGCGCTACGGTCTCTTAAGAGGACCCACGCGGGGATCCAAACTGCCCACACTGAGACAGAGACGGAGCTGGAGCCGCATCCTTACCACCCTGGGGACTTGGTTTGAATTCGTCGCCATCAAGTGGGAAACGTGGGGCCTCGCTGGCAGGGACCGTTTACTGTCACCCCGACACCCCCCCCCCCCCCGCCCTGCAATGAAAGTAGAAGGCGTCAGGGCCTGGATTCCCGCGGCTCACGACAAAGGAGCCGAGGTCGAGGACGCGCCCCAGAGATGGAAGCCGCAGCCGACGGACCCCGCTGACCGTGGCTAAGCCTAAGACTTAAAAGACTATGAGTTCATTGTTGCGCCTACTGTCACCTGTTTGTGAGAGCTTCTGAGTCACCGCCTAAGAAAAAAAGACAAGTATAGGTGGGAAATTAGAGGAACGGAATTGGGGAAAATGGAGAAGGTTACACGAAGCGGTGAACGGCTCACTCGTCAGCCGACTGGGCACGAATGCTGCTTTTTGGCCCCCGGATTACAAACGCCCTAATGTCATCTGTACAAGAGAAAATAAGATAAAACGTTAGTCTTCCGGGCTCAATGTGACCCCGTACAACAGGAGAACTTAGGACTGGCTGGGAAGTCAAGGACTTGACTGATCTCCAAAGAACGGGGGTGCAGGGGCCTACGTGGCGAGGGAGCCCTGTCGTCGTCTGTGCCGCTCACTTGGGTTGGCCCCGCCCCCGAGGAGCGTTTGAAGAGCAGGTCCGGGAAGCCAGTCCCAGGGAGCAAAGCCCAGTCCCAGGGGCGGGTGAGGCAGGTGGACACATGGGGCCAGTGGGGCGCGCATACACGGACGGGGGTAGACTGAAACCTCATGGGCCACCTGTGTGCCAGGCTCAACCACGCGGCTCTTCCTCGGGCAAAGCTGGTCTGTGGGGCGGAGAGGGGCCGCCTCTCCGTAGGAGTCCCGGCCGGTGGGCGCGACTCTCCATGCTCGCGGGAAATAACGCTTTGCTTGACTTTGGCTTTCTATCAGTCTCGCTCCGCTGATTAGGGACCTTTCAGTTAGGACGGGCGGCGGGGAGCCCACTGCGGACGCGGACAGCCCCGGCGGGTGGACGCCGCCTCCCCTCCGCCAGCCGCGGGGACGCCACTGCCGCCGGCCGCTGACAAGGGCCCGCCCGCCGGCGCCCCCACTTTTGTCTTAAGATCTTACTTCCTCGGCGCACCGGGGTGGCTCGGGGGTCTAGCCTGAGCGTTCGGCCGGGGTCATGGTCTCGGGGTCCTGGGTCGAGCCCCCATCGGGCTCCTGCTTCTCTCCCCGCCGGCTGCTCCGCCGGCCTGGGATCCGCCTGTCGAGTGAATGAGGACAATCCTGGAAAGTTCTGTTCACTTGCTCACGGGCAGGGAGAACGAGAGCGCCCAGGCAGGCAGGGAGGGGCAGCGGCCCCGGCCGATGGGGGCTCGACCCCAGCACCCGGACCATGGCCCGAGCCCCCAGCGCCCACCCCCGCTTCTCGCCGCGCCGCTCGCCCGGGCCCCGCCGCGCGGGCCCCAGCCCCGAGGCCACCCGCACTGCCCAACGGCGGCGGCCCTCGACCGTCCGCGGAGCAAAGGCCAGCGGCCTGGGCGGACCCCGCTGCTGAGCATGCGCACGGCGCCCCCAACGCCTAAAGCCCGGCAGGCGCAGAGGGCCTCGGGCTCGGGCCGCCAGGCCCTCCTACTGCGCACGCGCGCCGCTCTCCGGTCGCGATTTGCCAGCGCCTCTACTGAGCATGCGCGCGCCGCGATTCCCGGCGCCCCCTACTGAGCATGCGCACCGGTCCCAGGTCGCGATTGCCGGCGCCCCTACTGAGCATGCGCGCCGCTCCCAGGTCGCGATTGCCGGCGCCTCTACTGAGCATGCGCGCCGCTCCCAGGTCGCGATTCCCGGCGCTGCTAATGAGCATGTGCAGGATGCCCGGGGCGCCGCCGACACCCCCCCGGCGCCCCCCCCCCGGCGCCCCCTACTGAGCATGCGCACCGGTCCCAGGTCGCGACTGCCGGCGCGCTATTGAGCAGGTGCCGCGTGCCCCGGGCGCCGCCGACCACCTGCCCCGCCCTTACTGAGCACGAGCAGTCCCTTTCGCTGCCCCCCTCCCCCGCCTTGTCCCGGCCGCGGTCCGCACTCGCTGCAAGCTGGGCTGTGCAGGGAGCTCGGGGGACCCCATGGGGCCTGCCCCCGCCGCTGCGTACCTTCCAGTGAAGCACCCCGAGCCGGCGCAGCTGCTCCAGGCTGACCGGGCGGCTGGGCTCGGCGCGGTGCGGCCGCCTCGGGTCCTCGGCGGACTCGTCCATGTACCAGGCCTGCACCATGGCCGAGCCGGGACGCCGCGAGCACCCCTGACCCTGGCCGGCGGCTGCGGGAGGCGCGGGGAGGGCCCTGACCCGGGGGCGGCGGGGCGGGGCGGGCGCGGCGCGGGGAGGGGCGGCGGGACGGGGCCGCGGCAGGGAGGAGGGGCCGGAGGTCGTCCGCCCGAGCCCGCCGCCGCCACAACCTGGGTCTTAGGGAAGGGAGATTGAAGGCCACCGGAGAACCGCGCAGCCCCTGTGGGTACAGCGGGGCTTCAGGTCAGGGCCCGTCCGCACAGAGGAGCCAGGGTCACTCGGGGTGGGGCTTCCCGTCCTCTCCTTCCCGGGTCCGGGCAGTATCAAGCCTGCCCTGCCCTCTGTTGGTAAACTGCCCGGCTCCCTTCCCCGCATGACTGGTTGTGTTCTGGACAGGCTTGCCCTTCCCATTGCTGGAATCCATGGATTAGGAAAGAGAAGTTGCATTTCCCCGGAGCAGTCAGCCGAAGAGATGCAACCTCACCGTCGGGCACAGCCTCTGCCGGGGTATCGGGTCACTCGGAAGCCCACGGGGCTGAACCTAGGCCTAGGACAGCACGTCTCCAGGGTGAACAGCCCACTCAACCCCAGGGACCACCCTGCACGAAGCCCTGGTAGATTCTGTGCGGTCTGCCGCGCAGTGCACATGGGGCGCAGAGCCCACCTCTGCACTCCTCCCGCGACCATCTGCTGCTTGGCCCCCACGGGGATGCCTTCCACATCACCGTGCTGCAGACAAGACTTCATGCTCTTTTCTCGGATGGGGGTCCCACCCCTCCAGTAAAGCCTCAGGGTCACCCCTCCGGGCAGACAGCTCTCACAAGGTGGCCCAGGACCCAGTCACTTACTTCTGTCTTGTCTGCCCTTCCTGAAACGCTTCCTTCTCACCTCCCTCGGGCTCCCTCTTGGTTCTTCTCCTTGGCGTGACAAGAGCGTGGAGTGTCCTGTCCTCTCCCCACACACACTAGTGACCTCGTGTAGTCCAGGATACGCAGTGACTTCCGCAGCCATCTCCAGCCTGGACCTCTGTGAGACCCGACCCGGTGTCTAGCTCGGCATGGCCACGTCCGTGGTGAATTCGTGTGTCCAACCTAACTCAGCCGAAGCAGAACTTGACTCCCCACACGCCCACATAGGTCTCCCCAGCCTTTCCCGACCCTGTCAGCAGCCGCACCAACCACCCACTGCCCGAATCCCAAAGTCTAGGGATTTTCTGTTTCCCCTCCCTTACCCACAACAAATCCAGCAACAAATCCACGCTCCTGCCCTCTCCTTTGGACTGGTAACACTGACTCCTGCAGTGGACCCCCGCTCCCACCTCTGCCCCACTGCAAGCCCTTCTCTGCACAACATGGATTTAAAAATACAAATGGGGCGCCAGGGTGACTCCATGTTAGGCGGCCAACTCCATCTCAGCTTGTCTTGATCTCAGGGTCGTGAGTTCAAGCCCTTCATTGGGCTCTACGGGGGTGTGTGGAGCCTACTTAAAAAAATTTTTTTTAAATAATAAAAAATAAATAAAAATACAAACAGGATCTTGTTACTTGCCTGCTTAACCTCCTTTCTTGACTGCTGTGGCTCCTGAGCACCTCTGCAGCCCGTCTCCCTCCTGCCTGCATGCACTCAGCGTCTGCACCTGCCGTCCTCCTCTGCACGCTTCTGTTCCCATCTTAGATCTCCCTTCCCTGCAGTGACCTTCTCTGACCCGAGCCCTACACCTCTGGGGAGGTCAGCATGTGCATTATTAGTCTTCCAAGGACCAGTCCCTCGCTCATCATAGGCAGTAAAAGAAAGTTTGCTCAATAAACGTGGAAAGGATGTGAAAAGAACACGGCATGGAGGTCTCAGGTTACTGCAACTGCCCTCCTAACTCAGACCAGATCTCGTGCCCTAGGAAGTAACAGCACTTGTGCTGGGTGGTCTCGAAAAGGCTTCATGCTTGCCCAGCCTTCCATGCAATGTGGGCACAACTTACCACCCACACTCTAAAGATGAGACCACGGGGGCACACACAGCTCAAGTGACTGCTGGCAGCCCGGTGGCCAGGAAGGAGCAAGGCTGGGGTGCAAGGTGGGAAGCCCGCCCCAAAGCCTGCAAACGCTACCACTACCACACAGTGCGGGAAGGAGCAAGGCTGCTCTCCTTCAGTGGGGCAATGACGGTTGGAACGGGAACAGGGACAGGATCTCGAGCGCGTGCCGGGGCAGCGCACAGACAAGCACGCTTCACCCTCGGGGGGGCCCCCATCTTACTCAGATGCTGTTTTTAACTATTGGGGAGGATAGAGGGAGCTGTGTTATGTTGTTGAAGAAAAAAAAAAAAAAACACATACTTTGGAAAGGCAAGACCATTGGGATGCCCTGAGGAACTGTCACCCAGCCCAGCCCTTGTGGCCAGAACCGGTTCAGGCCAGCAGACTCCGGTCAGAACAGCGCTCCTTCTATTCACGTGACCGTTGCTGGCCCACGGGGCTCCTCCTTTGAAGGGAAGTCCTTTGAAATTGAACTATTCCAGAAGAATAGCCAGCAGCAGTCAAAAAATATGTTTTGTGACCAGAATTTATCACCCTAAAGTAGGCAACTTGGGAAGACTCTGTTTAGATGTCCTGAAAGACAGATGGTCCCCCTCGCTGCAGCCCTGGGCGCGCGGGCCGTCATCCCTCCTGGCGCTGTGCGGTGCTCCCGGCCCGGAGGCCTCGGAGCCAACAGGGCAGGGCAATGGCAGAGCGGAAGGCCAGGGGCCCTGAGACACGGCAACATGAAGGATGTGGACATGCACCTGTACCGGGTGGCAGACGTCCTCTGCGAAGGCACCGGGAGTAGCTCTTTCCGGCTTTGCAGGCCAAGAGGCAATGAGAAAAATAGATCAGTCCTTTGGTGACAACCATTTTAAAGTGTAAAAGCCATTCTTAGTTCACAGAACATACAAAAACGGGCACCAGGCTGGAACCTGCCGATGCCGTTCTACCCATTAATACTATTCACATCGCATCCGGCCACCGAGCACTTTATGCCCCTGGCCTGTGGGGACAGCTCTGAGAGGTTTGGGATTTCGCGCTAATGAGCTATGGAGTGAGCCTACCACTAGCTCGCCAGCGACAGCCGAAGACACGCGTCTCCCGGGCCAGGCGCGAGGCCCAGCGTCGGCCTCCACAGCAGGAGCCGCTGTCAGCACCGCGGACAGGCTCCCTGGACACCAGTTCCTGCCAGGGATGCGAGGAGACACCGCTGTAGGCACAGAACCCTGAGCTTAGGACCCAAACTTTGATGAGCCTGGGCAGGAAGCACAGCTGACCTTGCTCCAGGGAGACACTACGTCTACCTCGCAAGGCCACTGATGAGACAGATCTCCCAGAAAGGCGCGCTGGGACCTCATCTGTGCACGTGCAGAGATGTCAGAGACCCACGGAGAACTGTCTCCTGATGATCTCTGGGGACTTCTTCCGTTTCATTTGCATTCACTGGATAGTCTTAGCAGTGTGGCCGAGGGCTCATAGCCTGCACGTCAGGAGTGTGGGCACAGCGGCTCTTCCTCTGCTCGGTGTCCCGCACTGACTCAGGGGTCACTGGAACTGTGTCATATCTGGAGCACAAGCGCTGGCAGAACCCGTGCGGTCAGTCCAAGATCCCCGTTTTCTTCCTGGCTGTTGACCAGGAGTGGCTCTCCCTGTCCAGAAGATGCCCCCAGTCCTCTGCCCATAACACAGAAGCTCATTTCTCTAACCAGCAGGAAAGGCTTTATTCCTCTGAAGCTCTTCTTCTTCTAAGAAGACCTCACCTGATTAGTTCAGGCTCACCAAAGATAACCTCCACTTTGATTAGCTTAGAGTCCAGTGGTTTGGGGCCTTAATTACATCCGTCAGTAATTTAAGCAGTGGTCAGATACACCGTTCCACCTGCACTCAAGGATCTGATACACTGGGAGGTGGAAATCTCAAAATGCTGCCTGCCACATGAGTAAGTCTATGTATTGTCCTTACTGCTGCAGTGCCTGAGCAGGGATTGAAAATGGTTAAAACCAGTGTTCCTCTCTACTTTGATTTATTTACCTGATAGAAGCACAATGAGTGAATGCCACTGTTTCACTGGAACTGGGTTATGGGACAGTTAATCGAACTCTGCAAAGGCAGAAGGATTACCTTGAATCAAGCATAACACTTCCTGACGTTTCTAGGTTAGCCTTAGAAAACGATCACAAACTTTTTTTCTGGGAGGGAGGGTTCTGCTCACAACTGGCAGCCAGTATCACTGTCCTCAGGAAGGGCTGCTTGTTCAGCGCTCCCGTGTCTGGTCCAGGCCTGCAGGCCGGGCTTCTGCCCCGGCGCTGAGCACGGTCAGACTCGGCCAAGGCGGCCTCTCGTAGTTCGCTCTTGAGGGGACGTCTGCTAAACACCTCGCGGGCCCAGCCACGTGCCCTGGTGGCCGGCTGGGCTTGCCGGTCTGTCGCGCAGGCCTCTCTCCTCGCCACCATCACCGTCTGGTGTACAGTACCATGCTCCCCGTGTGCTTCCCACTTCGTCGTAGAGAATATTAACAACAGGTCCACTCAAAGGTCAAGATTTAATAAAATTAAGTTTTATGGCTTCATCCAGGACATACTTTTATTTATTTAACAGAGAGAGAGAGAGAGAGCGAGCGCACAAGCAGAGGGAGGAGCAGGCTCCTCACTGAGCAGGGAGCCCAGTGCGGGGCTTGATCCCAGGACCCTGGGGTTGTGACGAGCCGAAGGCAGACACCTAACTGACTGGGCCACCCAGGGGAGCCTGGGTGGCTCAGTGGGTTAAAGCATCCAGGACATTCTTGAGGGAAAATTGCCTCGTTTTTGTCGCTGCGTGTGTGTACAGAGCAGTGACCAGGGGCAGCTCTGAGCCTCGGTGAGTGGCGCGCCGCAGGCCCTCGGCGGCTCTGCCCCCTCACCTCGGGCTCAGCGCACGCGGGCCGCACAGCGTCCTAGCGTCATTCCGAAGCTTCTTCCCACGCTCACGCCCTCGCGCTCTGAGAACGAAGCTCTCGTCTCTAGTGCTCTGGGTATTCGGCCGCGGCTGGCGGAGTCGGGCTCGCTAAGCAAACGAAACAAGATGTGCGGGCTCCGGAAGCTGAGAAGGCTGGGCGGCCTTGCCTCAAGCCGGAGCGGGCTTGGGGGCCCCACAAGGAGGGTAACAGCTCCCTCCTTCCCTGCCTCCGTCCGTCCTCTGCGCCTGGCTCAACTCTCGTCTACCGCAGCGAGCTTTCTGCAGGCACGGGAAACGCGGCCAGCAGCTCCGAAACCATGCTCTGGACTTTAACCCCACCACGCTGGGGGCAGGGAGCAGAAACACGAGAACCCCAAGCAACCACAGGCGTCAGGACTAAACCTTCTCAGTAACAAACCCACAAGAATGTAGATCGGTACCGAGACCTGGACTCCAAGGAAAGCCAATCTGCCCTGCCGGAAGACAAATCTGACCAACCTAACAGATTCTCACAGACCAAACACGGGCGGGCGGTGAGGAGCACTGGACTCCGGCACATCTGAGCCATTAGACAGCGAACGTCCGCACACTGGAGCCAAGGGTCCAAAGTTACTCCTGGAGGAGTCAGCGGGGGCACCTGGTCTCACCCTGGAGCTGCCGGGCCCCGCCCCCACCCCTCCCTTCCATCGCCCCCGTCCCCAACCTGCTGGCTCTGCCCTGCGCCCCTTCCGGCGGAGAGCCTGAGCCCACCTTCCTGCTACGCTCAGACCCTTCAGATGATGTTTACCAGTTCGCTCAGCAAATATTTACTGGGTACCTGCTCTGCGCCAGGACTCGCTCCAGGCCCTGGTTATGCAACAGGGAGGCGACAGGGACAAAACTCCCTGCCTGCCCAGAACTGAAATCCTATTGCGGGAGACAAGCAGAAAGGCCGCACAGGGCAAGTCAGATGGTGGCGAGTATAATGCAGGGAAAGAGGAGTAACAAGTGACCGCGTGTGTGTGCGTGCGCGTGTGGCAGAGTCAGAGAGGGAGATGGGATGGGGGACGGGGAAGCGGAGCTGCACAGTGTGACCCGGAGCTAAGGAAGCTGGGACATGGGAAGGAGTTGAGGGAAGGAGCCCAAGTATCTGGAGGCAACACCTGCCAAGCGGAGCGAACAGTAAACGGAGGGCAGAGGCCCCGGGTCCTGTGCCTCAGGCGGGCATGGGCAAGGGTGGCAGGAGGAGAGAAGGCTGGGTGGGGGGCAGGGTGGCAGTGGTAGGGCCAGAGGGTGCAGCACTC
>ML111523.1:32257-50384 GCA_003697995.1 Taxidea taxus jeffersonii | reverse complement strand
GGGGTCCAGTGCGGGGAGCCTGGGGAGCCAGGAGGACTGTGAGTGAGTGAGGCTGCGGAGGCTCAGACCCTGATGGGCTGTGGAGAAGCTCTGCTGCCGCTGGTGAACTAGGGTAGAAATGTGGGAGAAAGTCCCTGCTATCCAGTTTTGTATTTCAAAAAATTTGTACTTTAAGTAATATTTCATATACAATTTTACAACTTTTTTGAGTTATACTTGACATATAAGAAACTCAACAGGGGTGCCTATGTGGCTCAGTTGGTAAGAGTCTCCTTTTGGCTTAGATCATGATCTCGTTATCCTGGGATGGAGCCTGTGGTAGGCCCCTGCTCAGCACATAGTCTGCTTCTCCCTCTCCCTCTGCCCCACTCGTGTTCTCTCTCTCTCTAAAAATAAGTAAATAAATCTTTAAAAAATGCTATTGGTGGGGCCCCTGGGTGGCTCAGTGGGTTAAGCCTCTACCTGCAGTTTGGGTCATGATCCCAGGGTCCTGGGATCCAGCCCCGTGTTGGGCTCTCTGCTCAGCAGTGAGCCTGCTTCCCCCTCTCTCTCTGCCTGCCTCTCTGTCTACTTGTGATCTCTGTCAAATAAATAAATAAAATCTTAAAAAAATACTATTGGGAATTGTTAATTTTGTTATGTTTGAAAATTGTATTGTGGCTATGTAGAAGAAAATCATTCTTAGGCGTGGCAGCCAAAGTACTTAAGGATATCATATCTTGGGGGTGCCTGGGTGGCTCAGTGGGTTAAAGCCTCTGCCTTCAGCTCAGGTCGTGATCTCAGGGTCCTGGGATCGAGCCCCGCACCGGGCTCTCTGCTCAGCAAGGAGCCTGCTTCCCTTCCTCTCTCTCTGCCTGCCTCTCTGCCTACTTGTGATCTCTGTCTGTCAAATAAATAAATAAAAATCTTTAAAAAAAAAGAGATATCATATCTTGATGTCTGCAACTTACTTTGAAATGGTTCAGAAAAAAAGGTAAATGTGGTAAAATGTCACACTTTGAAAGTAAGGAGAGGATACTGGTATTCTTTGTATTATTTTCTCAACTTTTCTGGATGTTTAAAAATCAGCATAATAGAAAGGTGAAAACAGGGAGATATGTAAGAACATGACTTGTTACATCAGACGTCATGGAAGGTGGCATCAGGGGCAAAGATCTGAAGGATGGCAAGGAGCCAAGCATACAAAGACTAGAGATCACAGGCAGAGAGAACAGTAAGTGCAAAGACCTGAGGTAGGAAATAGTGAAGCATGTTTAAGAAGCATCATGAACGCTAGTCTGACTGGGACTTATTCAACAAGGAGAAGAATGGTAGGGAATGAAGTTGGATGGGATGGTAAAGTCTGGTAGAGTTGAGCATGTAGGACCCTGTAAGACCTTTAGCCTTTATTCTCCAACTTATTCCCTGGAGGGATTAAAGCCTGACCTTGACATGATATGTATTTTTAAAGAATCTTGGGATGCCTGGGTGGCTCAGTTGGTTAAGCAGCTGCCTTAGGCTTGGGTCATGATCCCAGTGTCCTGGGATGGAGTCCCACATCAGGTTCCTTGCTCGGCAGGGAGCCTGCTTCTCCCTCTGCCTCTGCCTGCCACTCTGCCAGTGCATATGCACACGCTCTCTCTCTCTGACAAATAAATAAATAAAAATTAAAAAAAAAAAGAATCTTTCTGGATTCTGCATGCAGAAGATCCACTGCAGAGAGGCTAAGGGGATCAGTAAGGAGACTGTTGCATTTTAATCCAGGTGAAAGACACAGTTGTTTTGGACCAGAGTGGCACTGGTGGAGGTGGTGACAAGTGGTCTGATTCTGGGTATACATTGAAGATGGGAGTCAAATAGGATTTTCTTGCAGATTATATGTAAAATGCAAGAGAAACAGGAGTAGGGATGACTCCAAGACTGTTGGACTGAGTAGCTGGAGGAAGTAAGTTGCCATTTATCTTGAAATGAAGAAAACAGCAAGAGGAACACACTTGGGGTGTAGGTGGGGGGAGGTGAGGAGGGATATTAGGAGCTTAGCTTTGGGTATGTTAAATTTGAGCTTATTGGACATCCAAACATTGATGATAAATAGGTATTTGGATATATGAGGTTGGAGAGGTACTGGCTGAAGAGAGAAATGTGGAAACATAGGTAGTATTGTAAAGCCTTAAGAATGGGGGCACCTGGGTGGCTCAGGGGGTTAAGTCTCTGCCTTCGGCTCAGGTCATGATCTCAGGGTCTTGGGATCGAGCCCCACATGGGGCTCTCTGCTCGGCAGGGAGCCTGCTTCCGCTCTCTCTCTCTCTGCCTACTTGTGATCTCTCTCTCTCAAATAAATAAATAAAATATTTAAAAAAAAAAAAAGAATGGCCGGCAGCATGGAGGGCAGGTGGGGCTGGGTAATAAAGAAGAGAGAGCGGAGAACTGAGTATCAGGGCTCTCCAGGGTCTGGAGGGTGGGAAGATGATAAACATAACAAAATGTTCGTTCTTCACCGGGCAACCAGAGAGGCAGGAGGAAAGCCACATGTGCTGGCAGGTAAACACATGCCAGTGTAATTCAGGTTAAGATGAACGCTCAGAATTAGACATCAGCTTTAGTAACATGGAGGCTACCTTTCAAGGAGTTTTACTAAAAAGGGGTAGAAGGTTTAGGAAGGAGTGGAATCAAGACAGGATATATATATATATATATATGTATATATATATATATATATATGTATTTTTTTTTTTTTAGGATATATTTTTTTAATAGGATGAGACAATTGGTAGCATGTTTGCATTCTGATGCCAATCAGTCAGTAGAAGGGAAAACTGAGCTCCAGCAGATAACTTTCCAGTCTGAGTGGCAGGAATCCAAAGAGACCTGCCTCTAATGGCCCTCCCATGTGGGCATCCCCTCCCTACCCTTGGGTGCAGGAGATATAGCCCCTTCCTCATCCTTTTCAGGAGCCACAGCATTCTATAATGGTCACGTCTGTGTTCCTGACTAACGCACATCAAACAGAATGGAGTCTGACCCAAATAAAGATCCTATTGAGAATGGACTAAAAACACTGTATCACACTAGGCAGGAAAGTACTACAGGGACAGAATCTGTGACAACTGTGATTCCTGAGTAGTCACCCCACCTGGTGTAACCTGCCTCCAGACTGGTGATAAGAAAGGAAGCTGGAACCCTTGAGCATGAGGCGGAGCCATCAGGATAGATGGGAGCCTGTCTCATTCCTGCTGCATCTATCTTGGTGGTGTGGGTGTCCTGCAGGTGAAGCTCGTGTCCTTTGTCACATAGCTAAACACACATCTGGCTTAGGAGTCGGAGGAGCTGAAAGAAGGTGCAGGGCAAGGCGAGCCAGCAGAAGAGCAACAACTGGGGAAAGCCACACAAGTGCCCGCCTGGATCTTCGAGGTAAAACTGCAAGTTGGTGGCTATTTTCGGCAAAAATGTCTCCTGTGGCCCAGCCTCGCTGGAAACCTCCAGGGAAGGGAATTCTGGGAGATGTAGTTCAGTCTAGCCAAGTCAACCTCTTACAAAGTCACTCCAGCTTTCACAGGCCTGAGCATCCTGCCCTGGGAGTGTGTTCTTGCAACCAGGAGTTCCAAGAGGCCAGGGATAGATGGCATTCATATTTGGGGATTGGCACAGAGGAGGGGCCCAGGAAAAAATAAGTGAATTAATCAGTGGTTCTTGAAGAGACACAGAGTCCTAGATTCTACATTTAAATCAGAAACCTATCTAACAGTATCATAGACTTTTACTACTACCATGTGTGTTGGAAAAGATGGACCCTTCCATGGCCTGAAGGGGATCAGGATATGAGACACCTCCCCACCAAAATGCCACTTCAGCATAAAGATTATTTTGAGCAAAGGCCAACTTAGAATCAGCACATGTAGGATGAGTTATCCATCCTCCCCTTATCTGCCTTAAAAGCAGGGCACAGGTTTCCCCTGGGAAGGTGTGTCCCCATCCTTCTCCAGAAAGAGAAGAGCAACGTACATTCCACCTGAGACAGGGAGTCAGCACTGAGACAAGTCTGCATTAACAGACCTCCCTACAATAACCCTATTGTCCATTCTTTCGGGGGAAAGAATTTATTTGTTGGTGCTTCTTCAAGATTTATCATGCCTTATAGAAGCCCGAGTCTAGCTGCTTCAAATTTCACTTCTCTGTCAACTCCTGGGCACATAAATACAACTGACTCTTGAACTGTGCAGATCTACTTTTTATGTGGATTTTGCAATAAATACAGTACAGTGCTGCAAATGTGTTTTTTCTTCCTTATGATTTTCTTAATATAATTTTCTTTTGGTGGCACCAGGTTGGCTCAATTTCCTAAGCTGCTGACTCGATTTCGGCTCAGGTCATGATCTGAGGTCGAGGGATCGAGCCCCACATTGGGTTCACATTCAGTGAGGAGTCTGCTTGTCCCTCTCAATTAGCATTGGCTATTTTAAGTAACAACTCTCCTGATAATGAACAGTGAGTCATCAGAGGTCATGGTTATGGTTAGGACAACTGAAGGAGCACTAAGTGGGAGCACCCACCAAAGCGTCACTAGGACCCTTTGAGGTGAATGTCTCTGCCTGTAACTACAGTGTGGAAACTGCTGCTCATCTGGTCACAAAGGCCAGGGAATGATGGCTTGGGATCCAGGCTATGAGTTCAACCACTTTTCTGCAGTGCAGCTCAGGGCCATGGGGTGCATTCCCTCATTCACATTCAGACATTCTACCCATTTCTGTACCGTAAATATTCTGGAATATTTATAATCCAGACCCATGTGGCATGATACAGACACACACACACACATAGAATATGTAAGCATATGGAAACCCAGACAATTGGCAACCAGTCAAGGGTTAATCCAGTCTGGAAACAGCTGATGGGGCTTCCGGTAGAAGGTGATGTTGCAACTAAGTCTAGAAAGGGACCAGCAGCCACCACGTTGGGAGAAAGATTCCACGGGGAAAGACCTGGAGGGGAGAGAATGTTTGATTCCTTGAAGGATAGAGAAGAATAGGTAAACATGGAAATGCATAAGAAAGAAGGGAGTTCACAGAAAAGAAAGTGCAAATGACTCCTGATGCTTAGCCCCTTGATTAGAGACTAGAACTTAATTATTTCAACCACTAAAAAGAAAGGATAATTATGTAGTGTGATCAAGGTACCAAATATCACTACAATGGTAATCATATTACAATACTTAAATGAATCAAGTCAGTAATTTATTGTACACCTTGATTTTATACAATGTTAATATGCCAAATATAGTCAATTAAAAGGTGGGGAGAGAAAACAGAAACTAAAATAAAGTCTCCTCTCAACCCAGAAAACCTCTGCACAAGGTGAAAGAGGAAAAGTTTTATTTTTGAACAAGCATTAAAGAAGAATGTGATGTGTACCACAGGCAACCCACTAAGAAATTGCACAGACAGGGAGAAAGTTCATCCCCTTACTAAATAGCCAGGCAGTTACAACTTATTACATACATCTTCTCCGTCTGAACACTAACTAGTCCTCAAGTGAGAGGACTTGACAGCACCATTTGTCACGCATAGTTCATCCTAAATTAGCCTGGTAATTGGGGTGACCATCTGTGTTAACTGGTTTTATCTGAAGGAAAAAAAAAATTTCTCATTTTTTTTTTTTTTAAGATTTATTTATTTATTTATTTATTTATCGGACAGAGAGATCATTAGGCAGAGAGGCAGGCAGAGAGAGGGGGGAAAGCAGGCTCCCCTCCAAGCAGAGAGCCCAATGCGGGGCCCGATCCCAGGACCCCGAGATCACGACCTGAGCCAAAGGCAGAGGCCCAACCCACGGAGCCACCCAGGTGCCCCCTCATCTTTCTTTAAAGACAGAGAGAGAACATGAGCAGGGGGAGGGGTAGAGGAAGAGGAAGATGCAGACTTCCCACTAAGCAGGGAGCTGATGCGGGGCTCAATCCCAGGACCTGAGATAATGACCTGATCCCGGGGTTCTGAGATTATGACCCGAGCCAAAGTCGATGTTTAGCCAACTGAGCCACTCAGATGCCCCTCAACTTCTCATATCTTTATGACCGGAGGTAGTTCTGCAAAGTTGGAATGAGGTACCCCCACCTCAGTTAGGCTCCTACCCTTGCCCACAAACTAGGAGATAATCTGGGGGTGCTATCTTTCTTGCTGATTCTGTTTCAAAGAGAGGGGTCCCATGTCCTTGAGAAAAACATCCCTGAGTTGTAAAGGGAGCAAGAGGCCTATTTGGATGTTTTCAAGATTTATATACATCTCGAAGGGACAGAGAAAGCATTTACTTACAACTACACATTTCCTAAAGAAAATACTTCTGAAAGGAGGGAGGGGGGTCTCTCTCCCTTTTTGCTCCAGGGAAAACTAATTTTTCTTTCTTTCTTGATTTGTATTTACCCTTTCAGGGGTGACTGCAGGAAAGAAGTGGTGTGTCCTGTCAAATGCTACAAAACTAGCCTGAGGAGCACCTGGGCAAGATGTGGTGACCTTGGTTAAAGCAACTTTAGCAGAAGGGGAAGATAGAAAGACAGATGGGTGAGTGGAAGGAAGAAATGTATCCAGACAATGGAAGATGCTTGTCTGAGAAGAGAACAGGCAGGACAAGGAAGGAATGCAAGACCAACGAAGTGATTTTTTTTTTCTCCAATGAGTGGCTTCAGAGGATGTGTAAGATGGGGACATAGCCAACACAGATGGGGGAGTGGAAGGCTGGCAGGGTACAATGCTACCTCAGCCACTATTACCCCGAGAAGCATCATCTTGGGGAATCTCTTGGAGAAGTGGCCATCTTAGTTTCTATAAAGTTCAAGTCTACAGAAAAAATAACAGTGAAGGTTTAGGGTTAAGGGCAGGGCTCAGCCTGGTCAGGGTAAGGAACAGGTTATGAGAAGATATTCATAGTCAGAATGTGGGCTTGGGTGGGGTGGGAGCTTGTGATTCTGGGATCAGATTAGAAGTCAGTGTCCAGAGGACAATCTTCAGATACTATAAACCTGAACTTCACTCCATCTCTTCCTACTGTCTATTTCTCCTCCAATCTGTAAGTTTCTTTTGCTCCTATATTTCATTTTTCTTTATCCCTTTTCCTCTCTTTCTCCCTGTCTCTTCTGCTTAAGGATAAGGGAGACAAGAAAGGGGTTAAGAAAAATTGTCTCCCTCACCCTCACTTTTGCAACTCATGCCCGCAGAATTTAAACAGCTTTAAAAGTTGGTTCTTTCCTCCTACACTGTTGGTGGGAATGCAAGCTGGTGCAACCACTCTGG
Organism: Taxidea taxus jeffersonii; assembly: GCA_003697995.1. Taxonomy (NCBI): domain Eukaryota; kingdom Metazoa; phylum Chordata; class Mammalia; order Carnivora; family Mustelidae; genus Taxidea; species Taxidea taxus. The sequence goes on along the minus strand of ML111523.1, from coordinate 43,125 downwards.
AAAACAGCATGGAGGTTCCTCAAAAAATTGAAAATAGAGCTACCTTATGACCCAGCAATTGCACTACTGGGTATTTATCCTAAAGATACAAACGTAGTGATCCAAAGGGGCACGTGTACCCGAATGTTTATAGCAGCAATGTCCACAATAGCCAAGTTATGGAAAGAACCTAGATGTCCATCAACAGATGAATGGATAAAGAAGATGTGGTATATATATACGATGGAATACTATGCAGCCATCAAAAGAAATGAAATCTTACCATTTGCGACGACATGGATGGAACTAGAGCGTATTATGCTTAGCGAAATAAGTCAACTGGAGAAAGACAACTACCACATGATCTCCCTGATATGAGGAAGTGGAGATGCAACGGGGGTGGGAGTTAAGGTGGTAGGAAAAGTAAAAATGAAAGAAGATGGGATCGGGAGGGAGAAAAACCAAAAGAGACTCTTAATGTCATAAAACAAACTGAGGGGGGTGGGGGGAAGAGGGGTTGGGTGAGGGTGGTGGGGTTACATCATATGTTTAAATAAAGCTTAAATAAAGTAAAAAAAAAAAAATACTACACCATGACCAAGTAGGATTTATTCCAGCAATATAAGATTGATTCAATCTTAGGAAATCTAATAATATAATACATCATATTAATAGATTGTAGAAGGAAAATTATATGATTATCTCCACAGATTCTAAAAGAGCCTTTGTCAAAATTCCACATCTATTAAAAAAGAAAACACTTGAGAAAATAGAAATTGATGAGGTGTTTTTAAAAAAAAAAAAAAAAAGTTGGTTCTTTGTTGATTGAAATTGACTTTAGACCCAATATGAATAATTTAGAAATAATTTAGAAAGGAAATGAACATAATCTGGCTCAAGTCTCTGCAAATAAGTAAAACCTAAATTCCAATTTCTTTGTCTTCTGGAGTAGCCCACAGTTGATTTTTTTTTTTTTTTTTTTGCAATGGATAAGTTACTTGAATTCAATTTTAAAATCTTGTAACTGGTTTCATAAATAAAATTGGGCAAAGACCTTACTTCCTGTAAGGGGAAATCAGACTTGACTAATCCTCATGCTGGCACTAAAAGAAGGAGAATTGCATGTTTTTAAATGCAGATACATTTGAATATCAATACTGTCGGGGCAGCAAATGATAGGCCATAGAGGAAATAGCCATAACATAAAAAGGACAAACCATTAAAAACCCAAAAGAATTATGCTAGAAATTAACCCTAGCCTTCTCCCATCAAAGTCTTCCAGTTGGAAATATCAAAATCTTCTAAATAACTCCTGGGTGATTATATTTAGGAATTAAGGACAGTAAGAGCGTCTGTTTGAAGCCCAGAATACTTTTTATGGAGTATCTTACAATCTCCAATAGGAGAATCACAGTGCAGAACTCCAGGTTTTGGAGAAAATCCATGTCTCCCTGTGCAGATACTGATTAGGAAAGGGTCTTTTGGCTTGTCACTGGGCCTCAGTAGAATCTGGATGCCAGGTGCACTGGATTAGATGTGTGTCCCACCCCAAAATTCGTATATTGAAACCCTAATCCCAGTGTGATAGTGTTTGATGCTTGGGCTTTGGGAGGTAATTAGGTCATAGGGTGGAGTTCTTGTAAATGGAATTAGTGCCTGTCGTAGTCAGGGTTCTCCAAAAAAACAGGGCCAATAGGATATATATCACTATATAGAGAGAGATTTTTTTTTAAGATTTTATTTATTCATTTGACAGATAGAGAGATCACAAGCAGGCAGAGAGGCAGGCAGAGAGAGAGAGGGGGAAGCAGGCTCCCCGCTGAGCAGAGAGCCCGATGATCCATCCCAGGACCCTGAGATCATGACCCGAGCCGAAGGCAGCGGCTTAACCCACTGAGCCACCCAGGCGCCCCTACAGAGAAAGAATTATGATGAGGAATTGGTTCATCAATTATGGAGGCTCAGAACTCCCATGATCTGCTGTCTGCAAGCTGGAGGCCCAGGGAGGCAGGTGATGTCATTCTTTTCCTTCTTTCTCTCTCCCTTCCTTCCTTCCTTCCTTTCTTCCTTTGTTTATAGAGTATGTGAGTGAATGGGGTGGAGAGGGAGAAGGAGAGAGAGAGAATCTCAAGCAAGCTCCATGCTCAGCGTGGAGCCTGATATGGGGCTCAAACTCACAACCCTGAGATCATGCCCTGAGGTGAAATCAAGGCCGGATGCTTAACCAATGGAGCCACCCACGTGCCCCAAGGTGGTTTCATTCTTCAGGCCTAAGAACCAGGGAACCAGTGGTATAAATCCCAGTCCAAATCTGAAGGCCAGAGAACAGGAGGGCTGATGTCTGAGGGCAGGAGAAGAGAGATGATCCAGCTCAAGCAGAGGGCAAGTTCCTCCTTCCTCCACCTTTTTGTTCTATTTAGGCCCTCAAAGGGTTTGAAGAGGCCTACTGGATTGGTGCAGGCCATCTTTGCCCAGTGTACCAATTAAAATGCTATTCTCTTCTGGAAACAGCCTCACAGAAACACCCAGAAATAATGTTTTACTAGCTATGTGGTCATCCCTGAAGATAAAAATCAACAATTACAGCCCCCTTACATGAAGCAGCCAGAGCTGCTTACCTTTCCTTTGGCCATGTGAAGGCACAGTGAGAAGTCTGCCGTCTGCAGCCCACAAGACAGCATCCTGATCTTGGACTCTCAGCCTCCAAAACTGTAAGAAATAAAGTTCAGTTACTGATAAGCCATGGTATTTTGTTATAGAAGGCCAAACTGGCAAAGTCACCTGGCCAGAAACACCGAGAGCATTGTGACCCAAACTGCACATCACATACTGGGTGCAAACTAGCAAACCATGACACTGGGCATGCACAGCAGCAGCCACCATCCATGGAAAAGATATGTATGGGGTTAGATTCAAGCAGGGATAGAAGGGACAGGGGTATGCCTCAGCAGATGGCTCAGATGCCCACGGCACCTGCTCCTGGTGCATCTCTCTCCACCTACACCTATGGGCTCATGGGCATTCCCTGTGATCTGTTTACAAAGAAGGGAAACAACAGACCAGGTGTATGGACTGATCAGTCTGATGGGCTGGCGCTAGGCAGCAGGCAGATGCTGGTTAGGACTGCACCCATGTGGCCCTGAAAAAGCAATGCAGGGAAATCCTTCAGATGGTGAAACTTCAGAGGACCACCTTGCAGGAGAGAGAGATGTCCTTAGGTCCCCTTATGCATATGCACCCCATATGAGCCACCTGATCAAGGACATGGAAAGAATAAAAGTAGAAAGAAAAAAAGAAAAGAATGAAAGTATAAAATGAAGACAGGGAGGGTGTGGCTGGTCCTCTGGGGTTAGGCCCCCACTCATGCCTGCCAGAACGCAGGCACTGAGGAATGGCCATGTGAGCCAGTGTGGAAGCTCAACGTGTTTACAACAAATAGGCTAACTCTCCGCAAGGCCAACCTGGCTGTTGACAGTACTCGGTGCCCAAACCAACAGAGGCAGAGGCCAATGCTAAGCCCATCATGGCACCGTTCTATAGTGGGACTACACATGACATGTTCTATCATGGACAGGACTGAGCTTTAGCCTCACAGGGTTAGACACATACTGTGGGTTCCCATTTGCCCGCCTTGTACACCCAATGCTTCTGTCAACATTGCTGTTTGGAAACTCAGAAAATGTCTTTTCTAGTGCCATGATATCCCATGAGGAGGTGAGGTCGTTAACTCATAGCCATGGAGCTCACTGATCTTCCCAGGTGCTCCACGACACAGAGACAGTTGGCTTATCGGAGTGATGGAAAAGCCCGTGAAGACTTACAAAGGCACCAGTGAGAGACTGTACCCTGGCATCCATCAGGAATGTACATCTCAGACCAGCATTCAGTCTATCATGTCACATCCCCCACAGCCAGAATGCAGGAGGTCCATGAGACAAGAGGTGAATAAGGGAGAGCCACTCCCACAACTGCATACTCCCACTGAGAACTCACTTAAAGAATTCTTGCTTCTTGGGACTGGGTAGGTGAGGAACCCCTCGCAGCTCTAATCAACTGGAAGCCATGCCTACAGCCCAGACATTTTGTGCTTCACCACACGGCGAAGAGGAGGGGCATCCTGCTGATGGCCAGATGGAACGTGACGGCTGAAGGGGGGGGTTGGGTCGGTGGGTCAGGGAGGACTGTGTTTGGAAGCCAGGTGACATGTGAGGTGTACATCTTCATATTTCCCAGATCCCCCCAGCCCCCTCAGACCGGGAGACTGCGTTTAGTCCTCTCCTCCCTCAGACACCTAGAAATCTGAGTTCCCAAGCCACCCCACCCTCAAATCCTTAAGTCAGGGCCTCAAGTACCCTCCCACCTCAGAACCAGGCCCCCAACCCTGCCAATGGCTCTTCTCCATGGAAAACTGCACTCAGGGGATGCCCACGTGGCTCAGTTGGTTGGGCGGCTGCCTTCGGCTCAGGTCATGATCCCAGCGTCCTGGGATCGAGTCCCACATCGGGCTCCTTGCTTGGCGGGGAGCCTGCTTCTCCCTCTGCCTCTGCCTGCCACTCTGTCTGCCTGTGCTCGCTCTCTCTCTAACAAATAAATAAATAAAATCTTAAAAAAAAAAAAACTGCACTCAGTAAATATCATCAAATACCCACACCTCCTAGGAATGAAGATTTCTGTCCCATGACAATTTCCTTAAACTAGGTGTTGGCAGGTAGTAAGCCAATATAGAATGGGTGGAGAAAGGAGCACCCTTCCACACGAGGAACTTTGCAGCTTGGTTTTTACATGATTTCCTGTCCCCATCTTCCTCTCACAGTGGCATATGAAGAACTGGCTGTCTACTGCCTTGAGCATCTGACTCACTGTCGTCAGCACACCATGTTGCTGTGATTAAGTAACAGATGGGAATTGTGTGTCCTCTATACTGAGGACTCCGGTTTTCGTCTGGACAAGGGGAAGGGATGGATGTGAGGAGGAAGAGGGCAGACTGGGCTGGACACTTGGCTTACTTCTCCCCCTGTTCCCCCTGTGGGTGGCAGATCTATGGGGCTGCACCATGGGACTGCCTGCCCTCCAGCTGGGGTCAAGTCAAGTCAAGAGGAACCCCAACAGGAGACCAGAAGAAGGACACTGAGTAAGACCGGGGCTCACTCCCCTGCTCCCTCCTTATGGTATGGGGTGGGTGGCTTTCTCAACCTGAGATCAAAGCGTGTAGCAGGCAGCCTTCTGAAAACCTCCCCTCCACACCTTTCCCCCCACAGATTCTAGTAATGGTAAGGACTTCTCCTCTCCCTTCTCAGGCCTTGGATGATCACAGAGACCCAAGGAGATCAGCCTCGGGAAACTGCAAACCTTTGATGTCAAGTTTCTCAGGTAGGATGAGTCCCTCTTTGTGCTGGGGCCCGGCCAGCTAAGAGGAAAGCCTCATCAGTGGTACACCACCACCTCAGGTCATGGTGGTACCCACATACCTCTGGCCCAAGCATCCTGAAGGCTCTGCTCCCTCTAAGCTGGAATGGGGACATGCACCAGGACAATGAAGGAATGTCCTGAGATGGTGAATCTCTCACTGGGCTCCTCCTCTCCCCACAACAGATTTGTGTGTGTCCTCCCCTGCACACAGAGAAACCCCAGCATCCAGGGAAAGGATGATGTCTTTATTATCAGACACATGTGGCCACTCCTGATCTCTCCCAGAGGTCAAGTTCAGCTTTCCCCACCTGCTTCTGTATGTTGTTATCAGGACATTGAAGTATATGGCTGTGCCCACAGATGATGATTCTCAGAGAGGGCAAGGAAATAATTTAGTGGCCAAGGCTGTTTGGTTATGAGGTCAGAAGAAAGGCTGGGTAGGGCGTCAGCAAGGAGCTAAGAATCACAGGGAAATGGGGTCAGCAGTGAGGTATCTCATACCAGAGGGCTAGGGATAGCCCAAGCCCCACCACCCAAGCCAGTAAGGGCACAGGGGCCACTTCAGCTTGGAGAATAAGGTCCGGCTCTTCCTCAGGGTTCTCAGTCACCGAGAAGACCCCGATTTTCTGCGCATGGTTCAGCAAGGAGCTGGAAGCTTGGGTCACACAGCCCTGAATATTCAAGTTAGAGTATGCCCCACCTAGAGAGTGAGTCAGAGAGGTTTCAAAGGACAGCATGCCTAAAGTTCTAAGACCCAGGAATCCCAGATCCCCCCAGCCCCCTTAGACCGGGAGACTGCTTTTAGTCCTCTCCTCCCTCAGACACCTAGAAATCCGAGTCCCCAAGCCACCCCACCCTCAAACCCTTGAGTCAGGGCATCAAGTACTCTCCCACCTCAGAACCAGGCCCCCAACCCTGCATTCTTGGGACCCGGCCATCAGCACTCACCTTCCTGGATCTTAATGTAACCACTGTAACAATGAGTGGTGCCATTGGGGCACACAACATTCTCTGGGTTTTCTGGGCAGGATCCAAAAATGTTCACACAGACGGGACATTGCAAATTTCCTGGGGCAGGAGCAGCTGAAAAGTAGAGGGAAGGTTGGGGTGCACAGCTCTGCTTCTAGCTGGAGCCACCCTCCTCAATCCCTGAAGTTTCTGTGTCTCCCCATCTCTCAGTGTCTCTGGTCCCACCCAACCCACTGGGCTTCCATACCTGGAAGAGGGAGAGACTTCAACAGAATGTTGGTATTGCTGGCCCTGTTGCACCTGTTGGAGGAGCAGAAATGGGCATAGGAGGCCACCAGCACTCCGGGGGGCCCCGAGTGATGGTTGGGGCATCCTGCATCTGACTCTTGCTGCAGCCTTTGCTTCCCACTATGATTGATTTTTGTCCTGTGGGGGGGGTGGTGAGAGAGAAAAGTTGGGCTGGGGGAGTGGGGCTCTGATGATCAGAGGCAGGAGACAGAGCCCCCTGATGCTCAGCAGGCAGACGGAGAGTGCAGGTGCCTGGTTTCTAGAGCACAGGGCACACTGAGGGTAGGGGGAGGGCGGGGCAAGAGTCAGCTCTGCCGTTAATCAGTTCTTCTGCAAACGCAACACTTGATCCAGACAGCCTCCCTGGAGCACCCACTTTCAAATGGGAACCTTCTAACTCTCCCTACCTCCTTTCCCCGACAGGGTTGCTCTCAGCTTCACATCTGCATCTTACTCTGGGTTTTTTGTGGTTTTTTTTTGCTTCCCCACTGGTGTGCAAAGCCAGAGGAAGGAAGATGCAAGGGGTCCCTGGGGCTTAAAATAGTGCCTGGCACACGGTGGGAGCTCAGTGGGCTTATACTCTGTGCCAGCTCTGTTCTTGGCCCTCCCTCACACGGACTATGATAACCACCCAGCAAGGTAGGTGCTAGCACTGCTGTCATTTCACCTGTTTCCAGAAGGGCAAACCAAGGTACAGAAGGAGGAAGTCCTGAACTTAGAATCTGAGGCATCAGGGGAACCCAGCAGGAAATTCGGAGGACAGGCCCCAGGGTGGGGGATACTCGGGATCCCGAATGCAGCCCACGTACCTACATCAACAAGCAGAAGGGTCTCCTGACACACCTCCCCAACGTTACAAAACTCGTAGAGATCTGTGTTCCACTTGTGGGGTATCTGAGACAGGTTTTGATCGCTGTACAGTGTGACCCCCCGTTCACAGGTCAGAAAAGCTAGGGAGAAGAAGTTGGTGTGTAAGGGTCTGTGTAAGCCAGGGAATGAGCCATGCCCGTCCCTCTGGTTCCCGTGCCTGGGAAGGTGGCCACATTCTTGGGTCACTCTCCAGCTGACCTGGCTACAGAAGTCCCTCAATCTCAGATTCAGAAGGGACCTTGGAAGTCGGGGTCCCATCCCCATTCTTTACCCTGTTTTTGTCTGAGCACCTGCAGGAACCTTTCCCAAGGGTCCTCGAGGAAGGCCCCTCCTCCCTTTGGGTATGACAGGCACAGTGGCTGTTCTTTGGCTTAAGTCAAACTCTACTTGCCCTCTCTGGTGCTCAGGGCCCTCATCTGGAGGAGGTGGTCAGCCTGCCACTATATATATTTATATGAATAAATATATTAATATAATAAATAGTAAATAAACAATAAAATTTAATATAATACTTATATAAATATATATTGATATATTTCTATTAATATAAACATATAAATATATAAAAATATATGCCACCCCTAAAAAAATATATATGTATATGTATATACGCATTTATTTATTTGAGAGAGAGGAGGGGGAGGAGCAGAGGGAGAGGGAGAGGAAGAGACAGGAACCCAAGCAGACTCCACAGCTGAGGGTGGAGCCTGACGTAGGGCTGGATCCCACAACCCTGAGAGCACGACCCAAGCCAAAGCCAACAGCTGGATATTCAACCCACTGCACCAGCCAGGCGCCCCCACCATTTATTTCTTTGAACTGAGAAACCCTACGTTCCAGACCAAAATACTCAAATACCTAGTGCGCACTGAGTATCTACTATGTGCCAGGCTGTAGTGGCTGCTTTCCGTGGACTAGCTCATGTAGGCCTCCCAGGGGACTCCCCTCACCCAGGTTACATCATTTCCTCACAGCAACCTCCAGAATAGGTGGCTTAATCATCACCCCAATGTCCAGCTGGGAAACAGAGGCAGAGGACTTGTGCAGGAGCTTGCCCCATGTCCTAGCCCTGGTGACTGGCAAAGCTGAGCTCGGAATGCAGGTGTTCCCGATCCCTGGGGCAGGTGCTGACCATCCTCAGCTACCACAAGATATGCGACCTTCACCACAGGCCCTGGGAGAGAGGCCTGGTCATCTACCCTCCTGCACCCTGTTGTGCAGATGACACAACCGCCCTTTGCCTGTCTTGCTCAATGGCCCCTCCTGTCTTGCAGCTGCCCCAGGAAAATATTGCTGGAACTCTGGACAATCACCTTTCACTCAGGTTGCACCCATCAGGAAATCCTGTGGCTTCAGCTGCAAAATACCGCCAGGACCTTGCAGGCTTCCCACCTGTCTCCACTGCTTCCCCATAGGGCAGAGGTGCTGGCACTCAACTTGCTTCCCCTGATTTCCCAGCCCCACCCCCAGCAGCCAAGGGGTCATCCTCGTAAGAGGGTAAGTCCATTCAGGTCTCTCCTCTGCTTGGAAGCCTCTAGAAGGTCCCCATCCCTCTCAGCATAAAATTCCTAGTCCTTAAACTAGGACTAGGGCCCGCCAAAGGCCCACGGATCTGACCTTAATAAACATTCAGATTCCTCAAGGCTCCTCCTAGTGCACCCTCCCCCGCCCCAAGAGCTTCTTGTACGCTGACACTCACCACTAGGGCTGCAGTCCTCACTCATTTCTATGGGCCCGATATTCTGAGTCCCATTGAGCAGGTTGCAGCCTGCTTGGGCCGTGCATCCTTGGACCTTCAGAATGCTGAAGATATTCCCTGTGGACAGGGGCAGGGGAGGGGTGGAAGGGAGGGAGGGAGAAGCTACTGGAACCACCCCGCTCCCCGGGGGGCCACCCTCCTCAGGCCCCAGATCTTGGTCCTCAGAACCCTCCTCCCACCACTTCAGCACCCCATGTCCCATGGCCCACGGGGACCTCCTGTCCTGGCTCACCTCCCCTGAGCTGGACTGTCCCCTGGTAGCAGTGTGTGCTACCGGCCAGGCACATCAGCTCTGTGGCAGACTCACAGTCTTCTGTAGACAAGCAGACTGGACACCGCAGGGAGCCTGGGCCTGGGGAGGTGAGGCAAGGGCTCTGGATTTGGATGGGGGCCTGTTCTCCACCACCCCCCGCCCCCTGCTTTGCTGGTCCCAAGAAACAACTTCCCCAGTCTCCCACAGATGCGCCCTCCTTGGCCCCTCCTTTGCAGGCACACCAGGGAATCAGGGACAGGTGGCAAGGGAGAGAGCAAGGTGCGGGGCAAGGAATGGGAGAAGCCCTGGGGGACACCTGAGCCTGGGGACAGGATGGGGTGCAGTGGGGGAGGGGTGCCCCAGGAGGAACCAGTGGATTCACGCACAGGTCCCATGAAACAGTCCAAGAACTCTAGACCCTCATGTTCACAAACTATTCCAAAGAGTAGAGAAGCACAAAAGTTGCCCCAAACCTGATTTGGGTTACCAGACAAGGACAGTACAGTCAATGATACTGTAACAGGGTTGTGTGGACAGATGGGAGCTACACCGGTGGTGAGCACAGCACAACACAGAGAGTTGTCCAATCACTTTTGCATACCTGAAACTAACGTCACATTGTGTATCAACTAGACTCAAATAAAAATTTTTTTTTAAAGTTACAGGCTAATTTCACTTTGGAAGAGGAACTCCCAAAACCCTAAATAAAACATGAGTGAATTGAATTCTAAATAGAAGAAGAAAAAGGAGGAAGAGGAGGAGGAGGAGAAAGGAGCACGCCCTGGGCTAGGGCCATGCCTGAGTCTAAGCTAGGTGGTTGAACACCAGGAAATCAGTGTGGTTTGCTGCTCCAGGACCAATAGAAGAAGGGGTGGTAAGGGAGGGAGCCCCAGAAAGAGTAGACAGGGAGTTGGAAGAGAAGAGGAATCTAAGTGGAAGCTGCCTCTGTGCTCACTTCACTCCTCGGTCCTGCTGCTCCCCTGTGCCTGCCCGCCCCTTCTCTCCTCCAGCTCCTCCCACCCTGCACCTGTGGTGGAGGGCAGGGTCCAGAGTGGGAGGCTGGTAGACAGGCTGTTGCAGTTGTCTTTCTCCCGGCACACATGGGTATAAGAGAGGATGGAGAGGCCAGGGCCTGCACTGTGTTCCCTGACGAGGACATCCTGATCTGCCACTGGGGTGCAGCCCTTGGAGATCACCACATTCACTTAAGGTCCTGCACAAAAAGAGAATCAGGCTCTGGACTCCTGGGCCTGAGGGAGGAGGGGACTGGGGACCTGGACTCCTGGGTCTGAGGGAGGAGGGGGCTGGGGACCTGGACTCCTGGGTCTGAGGGAGGAGGGG
>ML111523.1:20076-32247 GCA_003697995.1 Taxidea taxus jeffersonii | reverse complement strand
GAGGAGGGGGCTGGGGACCTGGACTCCTGGGTCTGAGGGAGGAGGGGACTGGGAACCTGGACTCCTGGGTCTGAGATAGGAGGGCCTGGGGACCTGGACTTCTGGGTCTGAGGTAGGAAGGGGCTGAGGACCTCGACTTCTGGGTCTGAGGGAGGAGGGGGCTGGGGACCTGGACTCCTGGATCTGAGGGAGGAGGTGGCTGGGTATTTTGACTCCTGGGTTTAAGGGAGAAGAGATGGGGGAGGGGGGCTGGGTTCCTGAGTCTGAGGGAGGAGGGGCAGGGATCAGGACTCCAGAGGCCTGGCAGGAGGGTCTGGGGTGAAAGGCTGCAAAGGTGTATAGGCACCCCAGGGGCTATTCCTGCTGAGGAGGAGACAGCTTCTTGGCTGAGGGGGGCGGGTCTTCCCAGTCCCTACACAGAGTACAGTAGGATTGCGCAGGGAAGAATGCCTCTCCTGGGAGAGGGTAGGAGTTAGGCTTGGGGCCCACAGGGCCCTGCTCACTGTTCTCGATGAGGATCAGCGTGTCCTGGCAACCCCAGCCATCCTCACATAACTCCTTGCCAGTCGTCCACTCAAGGGGCAGTTCTGATACGTTCCTCACAGACTTATATGTTCCCCGCTGACAGATCAGGGCCTGCACTCCTGAGATGGGAAGAGAAATCCATCTGAGCCCATCCTCCAGGAAAAGGCCCTCCCAGGTCAGGGTCCCCACTCACGGGGCAGCCTGAAGGTCATGCCCAGGACAGCCAACTGCAAGGCAGGGCTCATGGTCAGGGAGGCTGGAACTCTTGCTCCTACTCTTGCTTCTGGGTACCCTGCCCTTTTATATCTTGCCAGGAAAGGGTGGGAGGGAGAGCCCTGATAGAGGAGGTCTGGGCCACCCTCTGAGTCTCACTGGATGGGAAATCCGGGTCTCCTCTCTTTCCCCGGGCCCAGGAGTCCAGGCTCCGTGACGCCCAGCACTTAGAAATATGCCGGCCCCACTGATCCAGCTCCTAGTCCCCCTTTCCTCCTGAGCTCCACCTGGTGGGTGCCCACCCCCATGCTGTTTCAGGGTAGTTTGGGAAGGCAGTTTCTTCAGGGCAGCCTGGCCATCTTCCAACCACAGGTGGAGATACTGGGGAAATGGCCCAACCGCCTGTGAGGACATTGTGCGGTGGACACTGGTTACTCTCTGCTCTAACCTCTGTCCACCATGGATTCTTGCTTCTTACTTCTCTTTCTTAAATTGCTTGCCTTTTTATTCCCATATTCCCCAATGCTCCCTCCTGCTTTCCCTTCCTCTTTTCTCCCCACTCCTAGCACAAGACCAGGCCCCAGAGTCTCCACCTCTGGGGGAACCAGGGAGCTGAGTTTCCTTCTGGGGAGGGGCGAGGGGTGGTGGTGGTGGTGGAAAGTGAGTCTCTATCAAAGACGGGCTATTCCTTGACAAAGCAAAGTTTCTCCCCCGGGGATATGCTAGAAAACCAGCTCCTCAGAAAAACAGCATCAGCACAACATGCCTTGAGACAGGGGCCTTTTTCCATGGTATAAAACTCCTGCCCAGTCAGACTTGGAGCTACCCATCACTTAACAATCGGCTTGCAACATTCTGAAATATTTAACCATTGGTTTTTGCAAGCCTGTACACACCAGCTCCAGCATGCTAGGGAGGAGAGGGCCAGAGAAGAGTAAGTCTTGCTGGTGACTGAGGAGCCAACAAGTGCATGTAGGAGGAAGAGGAAAGTGGGGGGTGGGTAACAGCAGCAGAGGAGAGACGATGTAACTTACAGTTTCTTTTTGACATCTTTATACATTCTAGTTTGCAAGTGTAAACGTTGTCCCACTGGCAGAGACACAATTCCCACCACGTCTACACTACTCGTAGGACACATAATGTGTACTCAATAAGTACTGATTGAACAAATGAATAAAAGATGGAGGAAGATGGGAACAGAGCCATCACTAGTATTTGCGTAGGTCGTGCTCCATGGAAACACCACTTCCTCCCCAATGAGGACCCTTGTTGCTGTGGAAATGGTGCCCTCTGGAGATGTGCATGGCCTAAAGCAGTGTTTCTGGAAGAACAGGAAAAGGAAGGGTAGACAAAGACACAGAGAGTCATAGGTGGTCAGTGAAATACCTTGCTTTTAGTCTGCAAATATTCACTAAGGCTGGGCTCTGTGCCAGCGACCATCCCAGCTACTGGGGGACTCCAGAAGACCAACAAGAATGAGGCTCAGCTTCTGCTGCGCTTACACCCAAGTGAGAGAGAGAGCGAGAGCGAGAGCGAGAGAGACTGACCAAACATGTGAGCATGCACACACACACACACATAAAAGGTGCTGGGCAGGGTGAAGACCAGGTGATGTGAAAGTGAGTGAGTGAACTGGATCAGGGCAGTTTTCCTGGAGGAGGTGACCTGTGAGCTGAGAACAGAAGGCCAAGAAAGAGCTTGTCATGAAAGGCATGCGGGAAAGGGATTCCAGGCAGAAGGAAGAGCAGGTGCAAAGGACCTGAGGTGGGACCACTCCTGCTTAGGTGAGGCTTAGAAAGAAAACAGGTGGCTCAGCTGCAGAGAAGGAAGGGGGAAGCGATGGGTGTTGAGAATGGAGAGGCTGGCAGAGGCTTGGCAATGCAAGCCAGAGTCAGGATATTAAGACAACCTTCCTGGGAGTCCCACATATTTCAGAGGCAAATGCAAGGCTGGGTGTGGAACTGTTTAGCAAAAAGGCTTACAGTTGTTAGTGTGTGAAACTCTGCTACCAGGCCGGATCTTGTTGCTCCCTGATTGTGTAGCCTTGGGTCACTCATTTCCCCTCTCCCAACTGCCTCATCCTCTTCTGTAAAGTCAATGTGATGATTATCAGCACCTCTTGCGTTGCTCATGGACCTGGAAGCACATGGACCCAGAGACTGGGTCCATTTGAGAAAGACCCTGCAGTGCAACCATGGGTGTAGATGGTACTCTTCCCCTATACCAGAAAGACTGCAGGCCATTGATTGGAGGGGTTGGGCACGGGCCAAAGGCATAATGCTCAGGCCTTGCAAGGATTCTTTGGATGATGGCTCTGGATGGACGTGAACCACTGCCATGAAGGAGGTCGGCACTCCTGTGCTGTCCTATAACAGAGTTCAGAGACACTCGGATCATCTGAGTTTCTATAGGACATCACACTGCTCCACTTCATTGAGGAATTTATGTTATTTAAACAGACACAGTGAACAAAAGGTAGCAAGCACCCAAGATGATGCAAGAGTAAGACATGTGTGTGTCAGAGGGTGGGCGATAAGCCCTCCATCATGTTGGTGTAAATCATAGGGGCCCATAGGTCTAGGGAATGTCCCCAAACAGTAGCCCTCCTGTATGGGTAGAGGAGACTTTCCAAAGCTCCTGTGGATGTCGGAAACTGTGGTAGCACCAAGCTTTATATGTACCATGTGCCTTTCCTGTCCATACACATGTATGATAAAGTTCAATTTATACATAAGAGGCAGTAAGAGATTAATCACAATGACTATAAAAAAACAGACCAGTCGGGGCACCTAGGTGGCTAAGTGGGTTAAAGCCTCTGCCTTCGGCTCAGGTCATGATCCCAGGGTCCTGGCTCTCTGCTTGGTGGGGAGCCTGCTTCCTCCTCCCTCTCTGCCTGCTCCTCTGCCTATATGTGATCTCTGTCAAATAAATAAATAAAATCTTTTTTAAAAAACCAGACCAGTTATAAGATACTATAATAAAATTTATGTGCATGTGGTGCATTTCTCTCTCAAAGTGTCTTATTGTGCTGGACTCACTCTTCTTTGTGTGATGACATGAGATGATAAAAGGCCTACCTTTTGGGATGAAGGGAGGGGAATGACATAGGCTTGGCTTCCAGACCATTACTTACTGAGGGGCAGGGGGGACCATTGTATTCCTTCTGAGACAATTTGCTACACCTTTAGGAAAAAAGGTCCCTTAAGATTTGGGGCGGGAGGAGGGCAGATGTAGCAAATTTTAACATGCTACTCGTGGAATTGAGCCCCGCATCAGGCTCCCTGCTCGGTGGGAAGACTGCTTCTCCCTCTCCCACTCCTCCTGCTTGTTTCCTCTCATGCTCCCTCTCTCTGTGTCAAATAAAATCTAAAAAAAAATTTTATTTGACACAGTCAAATTTTATTTAAATTTAATTTTAAACACAGTCACCTGAGGGCATCAGAGAGTAAAGGGAGGAGGGAGAGAGCACAAGCAGGAGGAGTGAGAGAGGGTGAAGCAGGCTTCCTGCTGAGCAGGAAGCATGATGTGGGACTTCATCCCAGGACTCTGGGATCATGACCTGAGCTAAAGGTAGAGAAAGCAGACACTTAAGTGACTGAGCCACCCAGGCGCCCCGAGACTGCCAGTTTTGAGGAGATCCTACAGTAGAAGGGACTCGAATGAAAGGCCTGTGACCCAACAGACCCAACACCATGGAAAGCTTCTGTGACCTAAAGAGATAACAGGAAAATCACAGTGAGAAACTCAGGGTTTGGGAGCAAAGATATGTCTCTCTCTTTTTTTTTTTTTTTAAAGATATGTCTCTTTTTGCAAGTAACTATCTTCCATTTAGAAAGCAACTTCTGAGGCACCTGGGTGGCTCAGTCAGTTAAGCATCTGCCTTCAGCTCAGGTTGTAATCTCAGGGTCCTGGGATCAAGTCCTGCTTTGGACTCCCTGCTCAGTGGGGAGCCTGCTTCTCCCTCTCACTCTGCCCCTGCCCCTTGCTCATGCGCTCGCTCTCTTTCTCTCTCTCTCTCAAATAAATAAATAAAATCTTTTAAAAAAGCAAGCACACAAGCAGCTCCTGGCTTTTTACTGTGTCCCTGGCAAGTCTGCATACTGGACTCTGGTCCACCAAGGGCATCCTGACCTGAGCTGCACATCACATGCTGGGTGCTGTCTGAGCTGCCCAACCATGACACTGGGTATGCACACAGCATCCATCATCCATGGGAAAAGTGTGTGTGGTGTGTATGGGCTAAGGCTTTCACAGGTCCAGAGGGCACAGGCGAGTGCCTCAGTAGGTGGCTCAGATGCCCATGGTGCCTCCTGCTGCTGCCTCTTCCTCTCGGTGCACCTGTGGGTTCATGGGGACACCCTGGGATCTGTTTCCAGAGAAGGAACAGAACAGGCCAGGTTTATGCACAGGTGGGCTGGCGCCAGGCAGGGAGTAGCTGCTGTGTGAGCACCACGCTCCTGTGGCCCTGAAAGACTGATTCGGGGAAATCCTTCAGGTGGCTAAACACAGTCACCCGAGGGCACCACCAAGGGCCATGCTGTGGCAGCAGGTTGGCTGGAACCATGAGCCACAGGTGGAAGTAAGCCTGCTATTCTCAAGAAGGGGTCTCTGCCTGAGAAGGGCTCCTCAAGAGGATGGGGTGCAGCTGGGACTGGGGGTGATTATAAGCCTTCCAGGTAGATGGGGTGGGTGTGGGCAACCAACAGAGAGCCATGCCAAGCAGAAGGAACAAGGGGCAAGGTCAAGGAGGCAGGAAACGTCCAGGCACATCTTAGGAATGGCTGCTGGGGGGCACTGGGGTGGGAAGGTAAGGGGGGGGGCTGAGCTGATTAAGCACCTGCAAAGCCAGAACGAGGGGCTGGCCTGTGTCCTGAGGGCAGGGAGCCACAGAGGAGTGCAGAGCAGGGAGGGACGCTCTGCCAGGGAAGCCTTCTGACTGCCCATCCCTTTTCCATTTGGACAGTCTCATCTTTCCGTGGCTCCTTTCCCTGTTTGCTCTCTGGGATCATCCAAAGGAACCAACTGACTCCCATTTTAAATATATCGTTTGTTGGGGCGCCTGGGTGGCTCAGTGGGTTAAAGCCTCTGCTTTCGGCTCAGGTCACGATCCCAGGGTCTTGGGATCGAGCCCCGCATCGGGCTCTCTTTGCCTGCCTCTCTGCCTACTTGTTATCTCTGTCAAATAAATAAATAAAATCTTAAAAAAAATAAATATATCGTTTGTTGTGACAATATAAAACAAAGAGGACCACTGGGAACCCAGGTCAGGTTGCGCACTGCGCAAATGCTCTACACCTAGGGGATGCCATGCACTTCGCAGAAACACAACCTGTAGGAAAAGGCTCGACACTGAAACAGGGAAAGAAAGCTCCCTTCTACAACAACTCACACATGAACACAAGGCCATGAACATTTATGATGTGCTGCTAAATGTTTAACTGCTTCCCTGAGGGGAGAAATAAAAGCTCTGGTTTGTAGGGTTTGCCGACTTCCACGGTGTAAATATTCCCACCACGCCTGATTTCAAGCTACCACAATGTCTTGGAACATGGAGTTGACAAGAAATGCCCCATGGTAAACGTTATATGATATTTTTACCACACAGATGCAACAAAAATATATAAATAATCTCAAGAGCACAGGTAATATGAAAACGCACTAAGATCATGAGAAAGAGATGATTTTTAAGTGTTTGTTACCTTTGTCTTAATGAGATTTGGCTGTAACTTCACATAATTTAATTTTTAATAATGGTTGTATTTATTTATTTTTAAAAGATTTTATTTCACAGAGAGAGAGAGAGAGGGAACACGATCAAGGGGACTGGGAGAGGGAGAAGCAGGCTTCCCACGGAGCAGGGAGCCTGATGCAGGGCTTGATCCCAGGGCCCTGAGATCATGACCTGAGCTGAAGGCAGACATTTAACTGACTGAGCCACCCAGGTATCCCAATAGTTGTGTTTAGCCACTGGCTGAAAAGTTACCTGAAAATTTAAACATTGGTCTCATAAGCCAAGCAGAGTTAGTTCCAGCACACCAGGGCCCATACCCCATAGCCACCAGGGAGTATGTAAATACAGGTTTGGCTGTACCCTGCCCTGAGAGCACTTAAGGATTCCCTGGGCTCTCAGTCCTCTTTTTTTTTTTTTTTTTTAAGTGGTTTCCATGTTGGGCTTGAACTCAGGACCATGAGATCGAGACCTGATGTGAGATCAAGAGTCGGACACTGAACCAATGGAGCCACGCAGACACCTAGGCTCTCAATACTTAAGAACTGATTCTTGTCCTCCCTTCCATCTCTGAACCTGTCAGGGAACCCTCACCCCCTGCGTGGGTGGGTAAGGGATCAGGGATGGTCACTGACAGAAGCAGGTGCACCCCAAATTCCAAGATGTGTGGTGTGTGAGCACTGGGACCATCAGCACTGTGGGTCTCCCTATTGAGGCTTGACAAGTCACCCAACGTGACCAAGGGGCAGCCACACACAATTCCCAAGATATAGGAAGACCAGATTCCCCTGGCAGAAGAGAAGTGGGTAAAGGGAGAGCAACGGATGCTGGCACTCACACTGCTTTAAGGAAGGAAGGAAGAAAAGAAGGAAAGAAGGAAGGAGCAAGCAAGCAAGCAAGCAGAGGCAGGTACACAAAAGACAAAATTCTTTCCACAATCTGCAACCAGCCTGTGACCAATCGGATGAGACAACTGGAAAACTCAGTGACCAGAGACAACTATTTGTCTGACTTTTTGTAACTCTTTTTTTTTTTAAAGTTTTATTTATTTAAGTAATCTCTGCACCCAGCGTGGGGCTCAATGTCACAACCCTAAGGATCAAGAGTTGCTCTCTCCACCAACTGAGCCAGCCAGGTGCCCCTTTTTGTAACTCTTAAAAACTTTCCAGTGAGAATAGATTAATTAAGTTACTCAAATTTACATATGGACCTAGTCAAGAACCAATGAATAATTTTCCATCCCAAATAAATTTAGGTTCAAACTGAAGATAAGTTCATGTGTGTACTTTCTGGTACGGCATTCTATTTGGTTCTATCCAACCTGTCCCGGAGCTATCCCTTGCCAGCTAGAACAACAGTGGTCACACCTCATGTCTGAGATTTTTCTTTAACGCTACTTTCCCCAGGCCCAACAAAAAGTGGTTATTTGGGCTTTGCAACATTATGTCTGTTCTCTACAGATGCATATAAAACCATCCCAAATAGTCACCTAAAGCAACAGCCATTTTATCTGTTCACAATCCTGTGGGCCACCAGTTCCACTGGGCTTCCCTTGTCCTGCTTCTGCTGGTCTCACCTGGAGATGCTCACGTGACTGCACTTGTCTGGTAATTTGATGGAGGATGGATGGTTTAAGACAATACCACTCACGTGTCTGACAGCTGGTGCTTAGATGCTGAGCCTCTCTATGTGGTGTTTCATGCTCACAGTTCAGCCAGATTTCTTTAAGCGAGGGCCCCACACAGCAAAACAGAGGAAGTATTTGCACAATGTGCAAATGCTCATGTTTGCTAAATTTATTCTAAACTTATTGTCTCATTGGCCAAATTGGACAACTTATTGTCTCATTGTCCAAATCACACAGCTATGCCCAGCTTTATTTTATTTTACCTTTTAAAAAATGTTATTTTTAAGTAATCTCTATACATAATATGGGGCTCAGACTCACAACCTTGAGATCAAGAGTCACGCTCTACTGACTGAGTCAGCCAGGGGTCCCCCTGCCTAGCTTGCAGGGACAGAGAAACTTACCCCAGCTTTGGATGGGAAAGGCAGCAAAGCCACACTGCAGAGGGGTATATGAACAGGAATGGGAAGAATCGGCAGTAATTTATACTGATTGTATAAGTTTTAGTTGAAGAGGCGAGAGTGTTTTCCGTAGCTGTCTCCTGACACACAGGACTGGCCATTTTGTAGAATTCTCTTTGGCAACTTTGAGTTTCAGAGATTTGAGAACACTTCACTCAAAGAACCTCTGTCGGATCACTTTAAGCTCTCAATTACCTGAGGGCAAAGGTGAATGAATTTATCAACTCCTACCTCTTTCTCATCTTTACTCTTAAGAATTTCCACTGGGTTTTTGGATGGTTTAAAAAAAGAAAAAAAAAAAAACTGATCCTGGAGCACCTGGGTGGCTCAGTCGATTAAACATCTGACTTTGGCTTAAGTCATGATCTTGGGGTCCTGGGATTGAGCCCTATGTTGGGCTCCATGCTGAACATGGAATCTTGCTTGTGCCTCTCCTTCCCCTTCTGTTTCTCTCCCCACAGATGCTCATTCTCTCTCTTTCTCAAACAAATAAATAAATAAGATCTTCAGGGAAAAATAGAGATAATCTTATAGATTTAAGGAAGACTAAATCTAATGTTTTCATTAGTGTTAAATTTTCTGAACCATGTCAACTTGGCCCTGCTAGTTTAAAATCAGAGCAATGGGCATCCATCTGCTGTGTTTAATTTATCAACAGTGATCTACACCTCGTCATCGGTTTAAAAATAAGGAAGTGTTCTAATCTGGTACGGTGGCCTTCATAACTCTGAAGACCAAGTGGTCATCTGAGTGTCTCCATAGCCTGTCCCAGGGACAGGCTACCCAGCCCACTTCCATGGAGCTGCACAGCCTTGGGTGGTGCCCTCGAGCCCCTCAAATGACCATGATGGGGCAGCACACTGAAGCCCCAAAGACTGCCACTGTTGATGAGTCCCTGTGGGAAGGGAAAGGTCTGAGAGGTGTGGACACAGGGCTGGAGAAGGTGAAGGTACTGAAGGGGGACAGATCGAAGGATCTATGGCAGCTAAAGGGAAAGTCAAAGGGCCAAAAGGAGGAAGGAAGAACAGGGGAGGGTGGCAGATGTGCCAGGTTGCTGAATTCCCAAGGTTCCCTGGGATCTCAGAAAACCTGGCCATTTCTGAAGCTCTGGACTGAAAGGAGGGCAGTACGGCGAATCATGTGGTCAGCGGGGCAGGGGGCAGGAAGATGGCAGTGGCCCCTGGGATGAGCAAACTGTGAGGAAATTTTGAAAGGGGCCAGGAAATTGTCCCACTGCACTACTTCTTCCCATACACAATCTCCAGGTACTAGAGGAGAGGGAGTCCCGTGGGAGCGTGGGAGAACTGTAAGGTTCCTGTCAACACAAAGGGAGCCAGCTACCTGTGTCCAGAAGATCTGGAGTACCAAGGGCCAAATGGCAAACGTGGGCCTCTCAGGGGCACCTGGGTCACTTAGTTGATTAGGTCATGATCACAGGGTCTTGGGATCAAGCCCCTCGAGGAGCTCCCTGCTCGGTGGGGAGTCTGCTTCTCCCCCTGCCTGCCCCTCCATTCCGCTGGTGCTCTCTCTCTCAAATCAATAAATAAAACCTTAAAAACAACAACAACAAAACAAACAAACAAAAAAGCAACCCAAAAGCCAAAACGTGGGCCTCTCGGTCACGCAGCTGGTAAACAGACTGCAAGGTCATGAGACACGCCTTGTGTTGTGAGAATGTGTGAAAGAAAACTGTTGTTCTCCTATAGGATGTCCATGTCAACAGCTGCTGGGACTCATGCAACAGCTCACTGGCCTGGAGTCCTTCCTGCGTGTGAGAACGTGATGACGGAGAATGACTCATTGCCGGCTTACAACAGGCTGGCGGGAAGCAGAAAAGTGCTCGCTCGCCATATCTGATAACAAGCCAATCATGTTCCATATCAAACGTTGGGTCATGGAGTTCACGGTGGAAGCTGTAGCTACCTTTGTCCTGCATAAGGTAAGAAGGTATATCCCAGATTTGTTCATGACATTTCCAGAGAACCAATGGAAGGCCATGGACTGGTTTAAAGAGATGTGCCAGTTTCTATTAAACAGAACTCTTATTTATGTCATTGACAAACTTATTTCTGTTGTTTGCAATATGACTGATGAAAAATTCTTGATAAATATGCCATATTGTTTTGAACACAAAATGTTTTCTTCCTTTTTTTTTTTAATATTTTATTCATTTATTTGTCAGAGAGAGCACAAGCAGGGGGAGCAGCAGGCACAGCAGGCAGAGGGAGAAGCAGGCTCCCCACCAGGCAGGGAGCCCAATGTGGGACTGATCCCAGGACCCTGGGATCATGACCCGAGCTGAAGGCAGACACTTGACCAACTGAGTCACCCAGGCATCCCCACAAGATGTTTTCTAAACCGAATAATTTAACTACTTGTATACCTGTATAACCCCTTCATGGTCCTGGTGCCCGCAATCCCCTAATGGACTTCACTGTGTCCGAAAGGAGGTGTCTATACGTATGCCCACCCTTCTCAGACTCTCTGGAAAAATGTTTTTTCTTCTCCTTTCTAGCTTCTGGAGGCTGTCCTCATTCTGGGTCCTGGTCCCCCATCACACCCATCTTCGCTCCTCTCACAACTTCTAGGCCAACCCTCCCTTTCTCTCTCTTTTCTCTTCAGATTATAGACCACCCACACAGTCCAGAGTCATCGTTACATCTCACAGGTGCAGTGTCTTTGCCAGGGAATGGAACATTCTCAGGATCCGAGGATAAAACTCAGGGTATCTTTGGGGGCAGTTTTCTTGTACCATAGTACTAAAGAACTCCAGTAATTCTCTCTTCATATTAAAAAAAAAAAAAGTTGTGGTGCCTGAGTGGCTCAGTGGGTTAAACCCTCTGCCTTCAGCTCAGGTCATGATCCCGGGGTCCTGGGATCGAGCCCCGCATCAGGCTCTCTGCTCAGCAGGGAGCCTGCTTCCTCCTCTTCTCTCTGCCTGCCTCTCTGCCTACTTGTGATCTCTGTCAAATAAATAAATAAAATCTTAAAAAAAAAAAAAAGAAACACCTTTGCTTCTTCTGATTAGCTCTTTTGCTGTTGGCAGATTATTCTGAAGAGAACATCTTCCTTTCACACACTCTTATTCAAAGCAGACCAAACATCCAACAAAGTTTTGTCTTTGTAACAAAGAAAATACTGAATTCCACTGGGACATCATAATACTTGATACCAAAGGCTCTTTTCAAAAGTTCTTATACAGGGGCGCCTGGATGGCTCAGTGGGTTAAAGCCTCTGCCTTCCGCTCGGGTCATGATCCCAGGGTCCTGGGATCAAGCCCTGCATCAGGGTCCCTGCTCAGTGGAGAGCCTGCTTCCTCCTCTCTCTCTGCCTGCTCCTCTGTCTATATGTGATCTCTGTCAAATAAAAAAAAAATCTTTAAAAAAAAAGTTCTTGGGGGACGCCTGGGTGGCTCAGTTGGTTAAGCGGCTGCCTTCGGCTCAGGTCATGATCCCAGCGTCCTGGGATCAAGTCCCACATCGGGCTCCTTGCTCGGCAGGGAGCCTGCTTCTCCCTCTGCCTCTCTGTCTGCCTGTGCTCGCTCTCTCTCTCTAACTAATAAATAAATAAAATCTTAAAAAAAAAATAGTGCTTTAAAAAAAAAAAAAAGTTCTTGG
>ML111523.1:0-19976 GCA_003697995.1 Taxidea taxus jeffersonii | reverse complement strand
GCATCAGGCTCTCTGCTCAGCAGGGAGTCTGCTTCTCCCTCTCTCTCTGCCTGCCTCTCTGCCTACTTGTGATCTCTCCCTCTCTCTCTGTCAAATAAATAAACAAATCTTAAGAAAAATAAAAGTTCTTATACATAGACCCAGGTAATCTTAGTCTGAGGGAACCAGGACAAATAAAACTGCCTGACCCTGAAACTTCGGCAACTCTCTATGTATGTGCATTCGGGTTCTGTGCTAGGCTTTCGTCCATCCCACACTGGAACCAATGCCACTTCACACTGGGACAAAACTGTTCTCACCAAACCCATGCACCATACCTTGCTCCCAATATCGTTGTTCTGTTTCCTGATTCCTCCTGAGGATCACTCACATGGAAGGATAATTATCTTTCCTACAAAACTTTCTTTTTTTTAAGATTTTATTTATCTGAGAGAAAGAGAACATGAGCAGAGGGAAGGGCAGAGCAGAGGAAAAATAAGCAAACTCCCCACTGAGCAGGGAGCTAGACACGGGGCTCAATCCCAGGACCCCAGGATCATGACCTGAGGCAAAGGCAGATACCCAACTGACTGAGCCACCCAGGCGCTTTCTTACAGAAATTTTTATTTCACGGGGATCATTTGGGTGTGCAGAACCAAGAACTATCAAGACCAGGATATGAGAGCAGACATCAGGGAGAGGGCTCTCCTAACCTTCGATATCCTCGTATACCCCTGTGCTATAACTTCTCAATGTGGCAAATAGGTCATGTTCAATAAGAGACACAAAATCTTCATAGCAATGCAATGATTCTTTTTGAGGAATGTAACAGTTTCATCTCACTTGAAAGTGACTTAGGTATTTAATGAATACCCATAACTGACTAAATTTAGCATGAGGGTAATATTTTAAGTTACCTGAACATCTTGGAAACTGTCTTCAGGCAAACACAGCACAAGACAGAATTAGTAAAGAAATACAGTGTTTTACTGTAAAATCATTTTCCTTAATTCATGGGCATTCATTCCCCAGCCCTCCGCCAGGCTCGAATTCCCAGACTCTCTCTGCTCTGACAGCCCCCAGCTTACATGCTTTTCCTCCTTTCAGTCCTATGCTTTCAGTCAAGTTCAGCCTCTGCCTCCCTGGTGTCCTGATGCTCTCTGAGCCCTCCAAGAGCTCCAGACCCTGAGCCCCCCCGCTAACTGGGATCTCCTGGGGTCTGACCCAGGTTCCTAGAGTCCTGTGCTACCCCACGTGCTGCTGCGCCCTTCGAGGCCTACCTGTGCACTCACAACTTCCAACCCTTTGAGGGACAAACACCCTCCCTCGAGCTTCCGGAGGTTTCTTTTCATCCTTATGACTATCTACTCCAACATGGGCTCTCTGAAACCAGTGTTTTGTCACCAGTGTTGGGGGCTTCTCTGAGTCTTTAAGAGGCTTCACAGATCCACAAAACCCCTAACCCCTCTCATGCCCCCCAAGTCTGCAAGAATGGCTCCCCCATCACATCCCTCAGGCTCTAGCTGCTCTCCCCACAGCAGGTGGGTCAACCCCCACCTAGACTCCCTAGGCCCCTGGACACTCCTGCCCTGACAGGTCTGCTTAATCCTAAATGATGTTTAACACACAGACTCCGTACCATGCTTTACACTTTCTCATTCCCAAATGCCAAGGGTCAGGAGGAAGAGGAGGAGAAGGGGAAAAGACCTAAAGCCCCAGTGACTACAGGGAGTTGAGGGGTTCAGAAGGCAGGCATGGGCATGCCAGTTGGGGATAAAGGGGTGGTGGAAGTAGGGGTATTGGTGGGGGGCAATCAAAGGACTCAGGAGTGCTGAAGGAAATATCTATGTTATGAAAAGGATGAATAAAGATCAGGGGATGATGAGAAGGGAGTAGTCTTAGATGAGCCAGGTTGGGGATTCCATGTGGGGGGAAATGCCCATCGAAGTCCCCCAGCGTCCTTAGCAGAAGTTCACCATTTCTGGAGACACATAACTGAATGAACGCAACAGCAGTAACGCAGTCAGTGACAGAAGAAAGAATAAACTACAAAAGAAGGTACCCATGGAGTAACAGATAGTTAAACCAGAGAGAAAAAAGCTCGAGAAGAGGCACACCCAGGTGGCTCATTCAGTTGAGTGCTCGGCTCTTGATTCCGGCTCAAGTCCTGGGATGGAGCCCCACATCAGGCCTCTTGCTCAGTGGGGACTCTGTTCTCTCTCTCTCCCTCTGCCTTTCACCCAGCTTGTGCTCTCTCTCTCAAATAAATAAATCTTAAAAAGAAAAAAAAATTTTAAAGAGCAGGGAAAGGGTCTGACTTGCTCAATCTCCTCATACAATCTCTAGGTCTGAAGCTTTGGAATCCCTGTCCTCTCTTCAGCTCAGACAGTTCCTGAGTGTTGTAAGAGAGGTGAGCAAAACCCCTTCAGGTGGACAAACCCCACGAGTTCAGGAACATTGAAGGAAGGGGGACCAGAGCAACTGCTTCTTTGAAAATCCATCCTCTTTAGGAACAAAACCACATCTCAGAAGACTTCACATTGTTAAAATGTCCGTACCCCCAAAGTGATATACACATTCAGGCAATCCACATTAAAATTCCAATCGCATTTCTGGCAGGAAGTAGAAAAAAATCATTCTTCAATTCATAACCCCAAGGAGCCAGAATAATCTAGAAAAAGAAGTGGGAGGCTTGTGTATCCC
Organism: Taxidea taxus jeffersonii; assembly: GCA_003697995.1. Taxonomy (NCBI): domain Eukaryota; kingdom Metazoa; phylum Chordata; class Mammalia; order Carnivora; family Mustelidae; genus Taxidea; species Taxidea taxus. The sequence goes on along the minus strand of ML111523.1, from coordinate 17,294 downwards.
AAGTTTAAAACATGTTACTGAGCTACAGGAAATAAAATAGTGAGGTCCTGGCACAGACAAAGAGACACACACATGGACCAAAGGAACAGAAGAGAGATAAACAGATAAACCAGATAAACCTTGCCACACATGGCCAAATGATCTTCCACAGGGTGCCAATCCCACTCGAACAAGAAAGGATAGTGTCTTCAAAGAAAAGGCTTGGGAAGACTGGGTATCACATACAGAGAAGGAAACTGGACCCTTCCTTTCTACCACCCACAAAAATTAACTGAAAATAGATAATGCATCCCCATAGAAAACCTAAAATCATGAAGCTGATAGAGGAAAAGGGGAGAAAAGCATCATGACATTGGATTTGGCAATGATGTCTAGAACAAGACGCCAAAAACACAGGCAATAAGAGCCAACTAGAAAAACAGGGCCATTTCTAGCTTATAGGCTGTTGGCCCTCCAGAGAAAGAATCAAATGAGTGAAAAGAGAACCTACAGAATAGGAAAAGGATTTTCAACTCGTATGTCTACTAATAGATCCATGTCTAGAAGATGTAAAAAACTGAAAGTCACAACAATGAGAAAAACAAACTAGACGATTAAACAATGGACAGAAGTCTTGAAAAGACATTTCTCCAAAGATATACAATGGCCATCAAGCTTCTGAGAGCATGCTCAGTAATCATTACATAAAGCAAGTCAAAAGACAAAGACATACCATGTCACACCCATTAGGATGGCCGCTAGCAACCAAAACCCAAAAACCGTACAACAGCTTGTGTTGGCGAGGATTCGGAGGAACTGGAACCCTGGCTCAATGCTGGTGAAAATGTAAAATGGCCCATCTGCCCTGGAACACAGTGCAGAGTTTCCTCCCAATGAAGAAACAGACTTACCACGCAACACAGCCATCGCCCTCCTGACTTGACACCCATAAGAACTGGAAGCAAGGTTACGAAGGGTTACTCGCACATCCCCGTTCATTGCAGGGTTTTTCTCCAGAGTCAAGAGGTAGAAGCACCCACACGTCCACACACACAGGAATGGAGAAAGAATGCCTGGCATCTACACAGAATGGGACGCTGTTCCATCTTAGAAAGGAAGGTCATTCTGGACTTTCTGCAAAGTGAAATGGGCAAGTCACACAAAGAAAAATACCCCATGATTCCACTTATATGTGGTATCTAAAGTAGTCACACTTAAAAAACGGAAAGAACTGTGGGGACCATGGGGGCAAAAGGGGAAGAAACACAGACCTGTGGGTACAGATCTTCAATCACAAAATGAGCAGGGGCTAGAGATGCATTGTATGACAATGAGAATATATTTATACTGCTGAACTATACACTGGTTCATGGCTAAACGTAGTAAATGTAATGTTACATGTTTTTTTACCTTAAATTTTTAAGAGACTGCTTTAAGGGAGAAATTGGGGTGAAGAGTCCTAGGGCCTTTGAAACCTTCCCACCTTCAAAGAGGAAGCTTTGGGTGTGACAAATACAATGTGTTGGGGGGGTTCATTTCCTGTTCCCAGTCAGCCCATTTCACTCCAGATGGTTTCTTGTTGGGTCTCTGAGCCCCTCAAGAGCCCACAATGGGGAGGAGGCTCGAACTCCAGTGATGATCGGGAGATGAGGGGCCAAGGTTGGAGGGGAAGGGCCAGGCAGGGATGGAAACAGGGGTAGAGGAGGGAGCAGTGTGGAAAGGGGCAGATGAAAGTATTCAAGAGAGCTGAAGAGTCCAAGATGTGACATTCAAAAAGGAAAAGAAAAAAAGAAAAAGAAAGAAGCAGGTGCCTGTCTAGCTCAATAGGTAGGGCATGAGACTCTTAAACTCAGGGTCATGGGCTCAAGTCCCATGTAGAATGTACCTTAAAAATAATACTATTAATTAATTAAATTTAAAAAGGAAGAAAGAGGACAGGGGATGGTGAGGAGGGAGACACCTTAGATGAGCAGGTTGGGAAGCTCCTGAGTCAACTGCTATGTGGTTTGAAGCTCCCTTGTGTTCAAGAAAATATTTTTTTGTGCCTTTCCTGAAGACACTAAATGGAATTAGCACCCTAAAGGTGAAGTGTCTAGCAGGCAGCGAAGAGGAGAGAGGAGGAGAGTCACTCATGGTGTTGACAGATGGTTAGGGCAAAGAGGACACTTTGCAAAGCGCGCAAAACGTGTCTCTTGATGACGATCCTCCCACTCACGAGCTCCAGGATAGGCATCGAGGGAACCCCTCCAAGTGGGTAGAGCTGCCACGTCACGGGAAAGGGACCAGAGCAACTGCTTCGTGGAATATCAATCATCCTCACCCAAGAGAGCCAGATGGTGCCTTGGGGTCTGTCCTCATTCTGCACTCAGGAGTACCACTGGGCTTCACGTTAAGAGACGGGATTTCTTACCACAGTTTTTGACTCCCACGCAGCCCTGGGCTGTGGTAGCCACACTGGTGAGCCCCGGGCTTGTTGAACAGGCCTTCCCTTTTTCTAGGAGTCTTTGCAGCTTGGGACCACGAACCCCCGGCCTCCCTGCCTGCCGGTGGCCTGAGAGAGCTTCCCTGCAGGGGCTGCCCTCCCGGGTACACGTGGGCTGGGATGAAGGCAGGTGATGAACCTGAAGATCCAGAGGAAGGATCCTGGCTCAAGAGAGACCACGGAGAGGAATAAGCACCCAGTGGGGAGAGACATCTCTCCCAGGGCTCCCTGGAAATACGCAGTCTGCCATGTTCTGGATCTTTTGTCTCATCATTCAAATGAGGCTAGAATCTCACATGAAGAGCAACACGGAAGGTTTGAGTCTTCATGACCCTACCACACATTTACAAGAAAGGGGATCTATCTCCAGGAATCAAAGAACAGGGAGACCAACCCTTTCTGCTTACACCCACCTCCCCTCAAACCTGGAACAGCCAGTGCGCCTGAAGCCTGGGGACCCAGCAGGCAGGGCTTTGGGAGCCACATGAGGGACTCTGCATCTTCCTCAAGGTGCAGTTAGAAATATCTAAAGGGATTGTTTATTCATGGTTTAATTTGTTTTCCAGAAGTGACAGGATCTATTTACATGATGTTATTCTAGTGGTGTCGCTCTGCTTGCCTGGCAGAAAAGGCCTGAGAGAGAGGAAATGGTGGAAGCCGAGTGTGGTGGGCAGACGAGTGACCCCCAAGGCATGCACACCCTGCTCTCCAGAGCCTGTGAATATAGGACTGGACAAGGCAACAGGGAATTAAGGTTGTCAACAGGCTGGCCTTTAAATGAGGAGATGATCTTAGGCGATCCCTCTGGCTCTTTCTGGGTCAGGCTGCTGATCTACAAAATGTCAGGATTCATAGATTGTGCTGTGTGAAGCCACTACGGTTCTGCTAATTTGTTAGAGCAACAGCAGGAACCTAAAGCCCTGCAAGACTGGTTAGAATCTGCCAGGTCCACGTAGGAAATGGCAGTTTGGATTCGTGGTCATGGTGGAGAAGAAAGTGGGAGAGAAATAGGAGAAATGTCAGGGCAGGTGGGGGACCTGGCGAGGCTTGGGTGACAGATTCCATGTGGGGCAGGAGAGACCAAAGATTCAACAGTGACTCATGATTCTTGCTGCAGCAACCACTTGGTAGGAAAGACCTTTAACAGGAGATGTGTGCAGGCTGAGCCTGTGTGAGGACCGGAAGTGAATGCTGGAATTATGTGTGCAGTTAAGGTGCCAAGAGGGGATGCTGGGACGGGTTTGGCCCAGTCCCAGCTCATGTGAGAGGCTAGGGACGAGAGGTGGGGGCAGTCAGTCCAGTGGGCATGATCCTCATGGTGTCTACCAGGGCCTGGAGGCATCCATCAAACTGCGCATGTCCCCACACACACTTGAAAAATACATCCAGTGGGGCACCTGGGTGGCTCAGTCATTAAGTATCTGACTCTTGATTTCCACTCAGGTCATACTCTCAAGGTCATGGGACTGAGCCCCACAGTAGGCTCTGCACACAGTGGGAAGTCTGCCTCTCCTTCTCCATTTGCCCCCTACTCTCGCTGCTGTACACTCTCTCTCTAATAAATAAATACAATCTTTAAAAAAATAAAAAATAGGGGCACCTGGGTGGCTCAGTGGGTTAAAGCCGCTGCCTTCGGCTCGGGTCATGATCCCAGGGTCGTGGGATCGAGCCCCATATCGGGCTCTCTGCTTTGCGGACAGCCTGCTTCCTCCTCTCTCTCTGCCTCTCTGCCTACTTGTGATCTCTGTCTATCAAATAAATAAATAAAATCTTTAAAAATAAATAAATAAATAAATAAAATTAAAAACACAAAAACGCCATGCTCAGAGTGCCTGGGTGGCTCAGTGGGTTAAGCCTCTGCCTTCAGCTCAGGTCATGATCTCAGGGTCCTAGGATCAAGCCCTGCATCTGGCTCTCTGCTCAGCAGGGATCCTGCTTCCCGCCCCCTCTCTGCCTGCCTCTCTGCTTACTTGTAATCGCTGTCTGTCAAATAAATAAATAAAATCTTAAAAAAACAAAAAACAAAAACCGCCATGCTCCCTCCCTGACTAGAGTCAAGCAAGCAGATACATACAGGCAATTTACTTTAGACTAGAAAAGGAAAAAAAAAAAGGCCCCTTATCTAAGCTTGTGAATTCTGATACAAACTTAAAAAAGCATTTCAGGGAGCTATATGTGGAACAATGTCCAAAGTCCACTCAGAAAGGGAAAACATTCACATTCCAAGAAACCAAGGCAGAGAGACCTTGATGAAGACACAGGATAGTCAGTAGAGACCCCAGAAAAAAATCATACCTTAGGAGTAGGGCTAAACCAGCCCTAGAGTGAAGTTTATACTAGAGCTAGTAAGATTTAAACATTCTATATTATTCTATACTATATATTCTTAAATAGTTCCAGATATTAGCAACAAACAAGTAGAAACGGAAATATTTTTTTTAAAATACCATTTCAGAAGGGCACCTGGATGGCTCAGTCGCTTAGGTGTCTGCCTTCAGCTCAGGTCATAATCTGAGGGTCCTGGGATCGAGGCCCACATTGGGCTTCTTGCTCAGCAAGAAATCTGCTTCTCCCTCTGCCTGCTGCTCCTCCTGCTTGTGCTCTCTCTGTCTCTGTCAAATAAATATATAAATAATCTAATAAATAAATAAATAAATAAAACCACTGGCTGGCTTGGTCAGTGGAGCATGCGGGTACACTCTTCTGTACTCACTACTTCAAGTGCAACACACATCTCTCAGTCTACGATGGCTTGAATTGTTTCTCCCCACCCCTTCCAAATTCATATGTTGAGGTCCTGACCCCCTAATACCTCAGAAAGTGACCTTATTTACAGATAAGGTCTTTACAGAGGTAATCAAATGAAGATGAGTTCATTAGGGTGGGACCCAATCCAGTATGACTGGTGTCCTTTTTCAAAGGAAAAGAATCTGCACATAGAGGGCAGAAGATGTGAAGACGCAGGGAGAAGACAGCCATCCATAAGCCAAGAGAGAGAGGTCTGGGACAGATCCTTCCCTCTTAGCCCTCAGAAGGAACCAATCCGGGGCGCCTGGGTGGCTCAGTGGGTTAAAGCCTCTGCCTTCGGCTCAGGTCATGATCCCAGGGTGCTGGGATCGAGCCCCACGTCGGGCTCTCTGCTCAGCGGGGAGCCTGCTTCCCCTCCTCTCTCTCTGCCTCTCTGCTTACTTGTGATCTGTCAAATAAATAAATAAAATCTTTAAAAAAAAAAAAAGAAGAAGAAGAAGAAGAAGGAACCAATCCTACCAACACCTTGACTTTGGGCTTCCAGCCTTCAGAAGTGTGATGATAATACCTTTTGTTGTGTAGGCCTCCCAGGCTGTGGTACTTAGCTATGGCAGCCTCAGAAAACAAATCCACAGGCCAAGAGCTAATTTAGGATAAATTCACTACAGGATCTAGAAGCCAGCTGCAGGGTCAGCCTGGAGGCTGACTTGCCTGGAGGCAAGGCAAGTGCTAGTCAGAGAAATGGGAAGGGTTGAGGAAGGGTCCCAGAGCCTAAGGTCCTTGGGACCAGAACTACCTCTTCATATTTATACTAACTGTCCCTTAGTTTTTATTAATAATATATTAATAATTAATATTAACTGTCCCCAGTGGAAAGCTTTTAATGTATTTTTACATAAAATTAAGAGCTTTTACTACCACCATTCTGACTGAGGCATTTTCTCTATTAAAAATAAATATTCACTTATAGCTTAACTTCCAGGAATGGTACCAATTCTCAAAGTACACAAAGGGTACATTATTTTATGTTTAGATGCTGAGAGTTGAGAGGGTAGTAACTTGGATTTCTGGGTCCAGATGACAGTAGGATAGGACCTAGCTAGATCCCTGAGTCTGACGGAGGAGGGACTGGGGGCCTGGAATCCTGGGTCTAAGGGAGGAAGGGTTGGGGGTCTGGACCCCTGGGTCTGAGGGAGGAGGGGGCCGGGTTCATGGACCCACAGATTCCTGAGAGATGAGAGAACTTGGGGCCAGGCATCAGGGACCCAGGATCTGAAGTGGATTTCTTTCTATCTTTTCTCTTACTTTGCTCCTGAAAGCTGTGCCAAAACCACAATGAACACTAAAAACTGTCTATCCCGTAAGCCTGTTCCTTGTTAAAAGGCATCAATCAAGACAAAGAACTGCCAAAGCTTCCAGAATATGCCAGCCAGATACTGAGGACAGAACCAGCCATGCTTACTACCATCATACAGAGACCTTCTCCCCTGAAACCTGTGAGCACTGCCTGGCCAGATTGCTGGGGCAAGGCTGGGATTGGCCATGGCTCTTTTGTAAGGGGCTTCATTCATTCCTGCCTCCTAATGATCCCAACACATCCTGCCCTCTAGGCCCAGGATCTAAAGGCATCTGACACCTAAATATTTCTCATCCCCTCCAGGAATCACATGCCTATTCTTAGTGTTTGGAATGTTAAAACATGAAATAATTAAGGGCTACAATATAACCTAATTGTAGCTCTTTTGTCCTGGGTTATTTCATCTTTGAAAACATTTCTGGTGAATTCTTAAAAGGATATTACTCCTTATCTAGCTAAATTGCTTTCTCTTAATACCTGTATTAACTCTCTCCAGGTTTTTTGATTTTTGGTTTTGTTTGTTTGTTTGTTTGCTGTTGTTGTTCTAATTGTGGTATTTTCTCTATCGAAAATAAATATTCCGGCGCCTGGGTGTTAAGCCTCTGCCTTTGGCTCAGGACCTGATCCCCGGACCGAGTCCCACATCCAGCTCCCTGCTCAGCGGAGAGTCGGCTTCTCTGACCCTCCCCTGGCTGGTGTTTTCTCTCTCTTGCTTGCTCACTCTCTCTCTCAAATAAATAAAATCTTTAAAAATAATAAATAAATACTCATTTACACCAGAGCACTCACAGAAAACAGCACCAAGTCTGCGAGTACACAAAACACCCCTTTGCTTCATGTTACATATAGATCTGGAAAGCTTACATTTTCAGCCACGAACGGGAAATCCAAATAAAAGCCACGTCTTACCCATGGTAGAGGCACGGCCACGTGGCGGGGAGCTATGGCGGCAACCTGTGTCCTCACAGTCAAGGCTCAGGCACGCCCGTCAGGGGTGCTGGAAACGACTCTGAAGACGGCTTTGCTCCAGTCAACCTTTCAGACGTCCATGGAGGGAGCCGGTGCTGTGACCCCACTGGCCGGCCATGATCCACCGTGAGGGAAGGTGACGAGGCCAAGCTGCCTCCCAGTGTCCAGCGCCATCAGGCGGGGGTGGGGGCGGGGGCGGGGCCCAGGCTGGGCACAGGGAAGGGGTAGTTCGGTGGAGGATAGCCAAGGGTGTGACCTCCAAGCACAGCCGACTCCACCGCCCCATGAGAGAGTGCGGTCAGGGAGGCCACTTGAGGACGCACCGCCCGCTCCGCTTTCCTCGCGGAGCGCTGCAAAAATCAGCTACCACCCCCCCCCCAAATCCCAGCATGCTCGCCATTCTGCGCATGCGTGCCTTCTAACCCACCAGGAATGGGCTTCTTCTCCAAGGCCAATGGGGTGCAACGTTCTTCGGGTTCATCCAATGAGCGCATCAGATGCTTTCACATTGACCAATGGGGCTTCGAGTGACCTGTTGGGCGAAGGCGGCCCCGCCTTCCGTGTCTCTGAGAGACCAAGCCAAGGCGGAGTGGAATGAGAGGGGCGTTCTAGGACGTTCCTTCGGCAGCGTGAGGTTCCTGTGAGGTTATCTGAAAGCCAGGTCGAATCCGGGTCCCTTAAAGAGAAAAGGAGGGCTGAGGACCCAGACTCCTGGGTCCTGAGGAAAGAGGATGGGGAGGAAGGAGTCCTGGGTCTGAGAGGGGAGGAGGCCGGGGACTCAGAATCCTGGGTCCTGCGGGAAATGGCGGCTGGAACGTAAAGCCCCGGAGCCCTCGGTAGAACAGGACTGGGATGGCAGAATTTCGAGCTGTGGGAGGCCCGGGGACCGAGAATCCCGGGGCCTGGGAGAACGTGGGCATGACCCCCGCCTGAGGCGGCGGCTGAGGGGGCGTCTGGGCCGCACCCCGGACCCCGAGGTTGCACGGTACTGGCCGCTGAACACCTTTGGCTCCCGGGAGTAGGGATTTGGGTCGGAGGGTTGCCCCTGTGGAAACTGAGGCACGGTAAACGTGCTAATGTGCTCAGACCCGCAGGCTAGACAGGTCCGTGCAGCCTCGTTGTGTGAGGCCGAGCAGCCCCCTCTTCTCTCTCTAATCGCAGATCCTTGGCCGCTCTTCCAGGGGGCTCTGAAAGACGCCATGGGAGCCCGTCGCATCCAAAGTTTGCTGTTCCTCCTCCTCCTCGGGCCCCCCTCCTTGGCCTGTAAGAATGGGGGTTCGGGGCGGGGGAGGGCTGGTTCACAGAGGCGCCGCCTCTGGGGAAGAGGACCGGCCAGGGCCGCACAGGGGAGGCCAAGTGTGCTTCCCTTGATCGCCTTTCCTCCGCAGTGGAGCCAAGTTTGTACTGTCACAAGGGCATATCCATGAGTGTAGAAAAGGACCCAAAGAGGACATTTAACTGGACCACAGAGAAAGTTGAGACTTGTGACAGTGGGTCGTTCTGCCAGGAATCCCTTCTGATGATTACAGCAGGTAAAGCGAGAAAGGGCAGCTGGGTCGGGTGGGAGGAGGGCTCTGTCCTGGCAGGGCCGTTCCCCCTCCCAGGGGCCAAACCCTAGGCCCACACCCTGCTTTTCTTCCTGCCTGTCTCCCAACAGGGGCCAAGACAGCAGTTCTGGGCACTAAGGGCTGCGTCACCGAGGGGACCCTGGCGACAACGTATGTCCAGCACTCCCCACCCCCAGGCATAATCACAGTGTCCTACAGCAGCTACTGTGAGGAGTCCTTATGCAACAGCAAGGGGGGCTTAATGGAGCTGCGGAGGGAGGAAGAGACCCAAGGTACGCCGGGAGGTGAGACATGGGGACTGAGAGAAAGTAGGCAAACCCCTGAAAAGATGGCAGGTCTTCCTTCTCTGTGTTCTGACTTAGCTCAGGCCCAACGGGGCCATACACAAAAGAACCTCAGAGCTTTGTTTTTTTTTTTTTTTTAAGATTTTATTTATTTGACAGAGAGATCACAAGGAGGCAGAGAGACAGGGAGAAGCAGGCTCCCTGCTGAGCAGAGAGCCTGATGTGGGGCTTGATCCCAGGATCCTAAGACCAGGACCTGAGCTGAAGGCAGAGGCTTAACCCACTGAGCCACCCAGGCACCCCAGAACCTCAGAGCTTTTGCCTGCCTTTTTCTAAATTGTTGCCTTGGGGTCTCAACACTGCTCAGAGCACCAGGACGGCAAAGAAGGCCGAGGTGTTAAGTTGGGTTTTGTGTTTATTAAACAATAAGGGGTCAGTGGAGGTTTCCAAGCAGGTTGGTGTAGCATAATCAGTCTGGCAGTTACTGCTTCCCGGATTTGGCTAGCTCCTATGGCAGTCTGGCCCTGCCTAACTTTTCAGCTTACTTCATTTTCTTCCTTCCCTGTTTATTGTGTTCCTGCTGAGGCCAGTAGTCAAAAACACTTAACAACAGATATGGTACTGGCCAATCAGAATAGATGCTGGCCGTGAAAAACCAGTCCAGCCCTATCTGTGCCTACCAACTGAACCACTGCAGTGTCTCCCAGTCCCCAAGATCCAGCAAGCTGCTCACACCTCCAAGCCTTTGTCCCTGCTGTTTACTTTGCTACTCCCCCAACCCCCATTTTCACTTAGGTAATCTCTGTTCACCCTCCACCTCAACTCAGGTGTCTGCTCTGTAAAAATAGTTAGCAAATTCTTCCAGATAGTTAGATATTCCTCCATTCCTTCTCCATTATCTTTGGACACAGTGCCTACTGAGAGATACTAAAATTACTGGCATGTCCTTCTAGATGGCGATGTCAATGACAGGAACTGTGTCCTTTTCATCTCTGTCTCCACACCTAAGCACACAGTTTGGAGGTCATGTTGGGTGGGTTCTGATACGAAAGAGAATCAATTGAAAAGGTGTGGGGAGGTTGCAGTGATAGGCCTTGATTGCGGTGGTGTCAGCAGCAAAGACTTGGGGAAGAAAGGGAAGCAAGAAGAGACAAATCCAGAGGTAGGACATATCCTAATTACCCTCTGTTTCACCTTCTAGCTCCCAGTGTGTCACCACTCTTCCACTGCCCAACCTGTGTCGCTCTGGGGACCTGTTTGAATGCTCCTTCTCTTCCCTGTCCCAATGACACAATTCAGTGCTATCAAGGAAGACTTCAGATCACTGGAGGTAAATTCAACACCCAGTGGGTTCACAAGCTGGAAAACCAGACATCTGGGTGGATCCCAAGAAGTTCTGACACTCCAGGGTTCTAGGAATGAGGAAGGAGTGATTCCCTTCTGATTTCCTAAAACATCTATGCATCTTCCCATCCTTTCTTGTTTTACAGGAGGCATCAACTCATTTTTGGAGGTCAAAGGCTGTACATCCATAATTGGTTGCAGGCTGATGTCTGGGATCTTTACAGTAGGGCCCATGTGGGTGGAGGAAATCTGTCCATATCAGTCTCTTCCTCAGCCCCGAAAGACTGAAAATGGGGCCACCTGGCTTCCTGTTTTGGTTTGGAGGTTAGAGCTAGTGCTGCTGCTGATACTGCAGGAACTTGTCCATTGTTCCTGAGGAAGCGCTTCTCATCCTGGACCGCAGGACACCTCTTCTGACTGGGAGCCTTCTGACTGCTGGTCAGCAAGTTGAGGAGCAAGTGGAGAGCTGAAGAACAGAGAGTTCCTGTGGATGTATTTTATATTTCTAATAAAGTTCTGCTGTGATTGATATAAAGCCCAAGACTAGAAGTGGAATTTTAGTGCTGAAAGGGCCCTTAAAATTCACTGTCTCCAACACACACATTTTGCAGAAAGGGAAGCAGAGATCTGGAAAACCTGACTGTCACACTAAATAGCGATGGACAGAGCAAGACCAGAACTTTGATACTTGTACCTAAAGTCTGGTTTTCCTTCCACTCTTAATTGGTCACTTTCTCTTGCTAGCTGGGCAAGAAATCAGCATTAGCCTCCTTCAGAGCACTCTGAGCCCAACCTTAAGGCCACAGTTGACTGTGTTGTTCTAATATTTCCCTGGGAGGTATGGCAGAATTTGAAAAATCAGACTCCAAATTCTTCTAACAGACCCCATCTCCTATGTCCTGTCTCTTGCCCATTTACATCATTCCTTCTCTTCTCTGCTGCCTACTTCATGCATCTTTAGGGGACACATGGAACATCGGAGGCAGCTGGGGCTCAGCAGGGTATGAAAACTGGGGTCCAGGACTCTCGGGTAAAGATGTGTTTTTGGCTTCTCCTGCTTATTACTCATCTTATAAAAGACTCCAATGATAGAGGAACCACATAGGGAAAAGTAAAAGGTGGGGAGAGGATAACGGAGAACAGACATTTATTATTTCATTTAAATAGTTTTATTGTGGGGATGCCTGGGTGGCTCAGTTGGTTAAGCGGCTGCCTTCGGCTCAGGTCATGATCCCTGCATCCTAGCATCGAGTCGCATATCGGGCTCCTTGCTCAGCAGGGAGCCTGCTTCTCCCTCTGCCTCTGCCTGCCACTCTGTCTGCCTGTGCTCGCTCCTGCGCTATCTGACAAATAAATAAAAAATCTTTAAGTAGTTTTATTGTGGTTTACTTGACATAGCCAACTGCACTGGGGGTGGAAGGAGACTTAATGCAAACTACTGAAGTCACAGAGAACAAAGGACAGGGGAGTTTGGCCATAGTATAGTCCATCCGGGTTCCTTCTAGAAAGTTTTGGTTCTAGAAAGTCTGGTTCTAAATCAACTCTGAGTTAAAGCTGCACTCCAGCTAATACTTCATGTTTGTCTCTAGACAACCAGTTTCCCATCATGTCAGTTTACAGGAGAAAGCACAAACAAATCAAATTTGAACTTAATGAGGGGGCATATAAGTTTCTGCATATAAGCATTCAGAACCATGACTGGTAAATGCCATCTAGGGCAAAAACAAAAACAAAAAAGCCAAGTAAATGTTTCCCATAGGACAATGGCTTTCTGATGGCACTGAAGACAGTTACAGGAGAAAACCCTGAGTGAATGGAAGAATGACACAATTTTCCAAAATTTGGCCTGTGGATTGTTTTGGCATTTAAAAATTACATGCATCATATACCAAAGAACTTCAGGCAGCACGGGCAAATTTCTTAGGCCACAAGCTCAAATATAGTAATATATTTGCACAAATGTACACAATTTATAAGTGTTTTGGTATATTGTTGATTTTTCTGATACTTTGGTTGTAACAATTCCTCATCTGACCCAGTGGTAGGTAGAAGCTTAAGCAGTTTGAATATGAGAACTCAGCCATCTCAGGGCTTTCTCCCTTTCCACTCTCCTCGCCCAGGGCCTGGTTACAAGCCTGGTGGGAAGGAGTTGACTGTCTAGTTTTGGCCTCTCTGCTGCTCATGTCCATGTTCCTGCTGATGCCTGGAACTTGGCTTCCATTCCTGCTGCCGTCCACTGGGAACTTCCAACCCTGTCTGGGCACTGATGGTCACCCACGCGGGCCCTCTCAGTTCTGCCATCCCTCTCTCAGCTATTTCGGGGCCTCTTCCAATAGCTTTCAAGTCCCACTGCAGTGCTTCAGGACTTGGGCTGTGGTGGCATCCCACACAGCTGATGAAATTCCCCCAAGATCTGGAGAAAAGATCATTGCACAGGGAATTGCTTCCTCCCTAGGTACTAGGAAAGAGATGGGGCCTAGCCCCTGGGATTTCTCATCCACCTTACATAGACCACTATCACACACTCTTCCCAAATCTATTGTTTTGCAACCATCATGCCATAAGGCCTTTCAAGGAACTTGAAAATTCCAGGTCTATCAAATCAAAAGTTGGCCCTTCAGAATTATTGTCTTTGTCTTACTCTACATAAGCCTACTTTGAAACTTCAAGGCTGAACAGTAAGATATTTCTGGCTCTTTGCATTTCTAGGCATTGGCCTGACTAACTGAGGGATAAGGAGCAAGAGAAGTGGTATAAAGAATTGGAGAGGGGGTGCCTGGATGGTTCAGTGGGTTAAGCCTCTGCCTTCGGCTCAGGTCATGATCTCAGGGTCCTCGGATGGAGCCCTGCATCGGGCTCTCTGCTCAGCAGGGAGCCTGTCCCCTGCCTCTCTCTGCCTGTCTCTCTGACTACTTGTGATCTGTCAAATAAATAGATAAAATCTTAAAAAAAAAAAAAAAAAGAATTGGAGAGGGGCGCCTGGGTGGCTCAGTGGGTTAGGCCTCTGCCTTCGGCTCAGGTCATGATCCCAGCGTCCTAGGATTGAGTCCCCCATTGGGCTCCTTGCTCAGTGGGGAGCCTGCTTCTCCCTCTCCATCTGCCACTCCTTCCTCTTCCTCTTTCTCTTTTTCTTTCACTCTCTCCCTCTCTCTCTCTCAAAATAAAATCTCAAAAAATAAATAAATAAAAAGAACCAAAATTAACTACAACTTACCATCCTAGCCTTCCCCTGGAAATTGAAAGCCTTCAACATACTACAGAGTTCCAAAACAGTTGTATCTGACAGATTCTGTCAAAGCAACTAGATGAAGAGACAGATTCCTGGTGCTTCCAATTCTTCCATCTTCCCACTGTTTGCCATGTTTTTTAAAGCCTAGGTCAACAGTTCTAACTACCAGAATAAAGGGAATTCACAGGCCAAAGGAACATGTTAAATGACCCCACATGTGTACAATCAGAAAAATCCAGGCTGTGGGAACTCCAAAAGACAAAGACCTGGCTTTGTCAAAAATTATGTTTAGAGAAAAAAAAAAAAAAAGAGAGAGAGAGGTGAAGCTATACCTTAAAGGAGACTTAAACACACAAAACCAAGTGCAATGTGTGGACCTCACGTAGAACCTGACTTGAAAAACCAGGAAAGGGGCACCTGGGTGGCTCAGTGGGTTAAAGCCTCTCTGCCTTTGGCTCGGGTCATGATCCCAGTGTGCTGGGATCGAGCCCCACATCGGGCTCTCTGCTCAGCAGGGAGCCTGCCTCCCCTCCCCTCTGCCTGCCTCTCTGCCTACTTGTGATCTCTGTCAAATAAATAAAAAATAAATAAATAAAATCTTAAAAAAAAAACAGGAAAAATATTTTTATGAGATAAGAAAGGAAATTATTAATCAACCATATTAGGTATTTTAATTTCTATTTGAAATAAGAATTGAAACCATGTGTTTCAACATGACGGTAATTGTTCCAAGAAAGTCTTGCCTAGAAGGAAAAATCTGTAAAAGCTCACATCTCAGACAACAGCTTGCTTATCAAGACTGTTTCAAGACCCTGGTTGTGTTGTGTTCATCAATCCCTAAACTATTGTGTCATAATCCTTGCCTAGTCTTGGCCAGTTTCTTGGTATGAAGAGCCTGCCTCAAATAGCCTTCCCTGATTTTCCCTTCTGTGGTACCACTGAGATTCTGGTGGTCTCTGTTAGAGTCAACTGTTAACAGGTATAATAAACTTTTTTGTGTCATGTTTAGTAAGAAAAGGGGAAGCCTATCTCCTTAAAGAAATGTACTAAAGGATTTACATATTTTTTAAAGATTTTATTTATTTATTTGAGAAAGAGAGAGCACAAGGGGAGGGGGGCAGAGAGAGAGAGGGAGAAGCAGACTCCCCACTGAGCAGGGAGCCCCACCCAGGCAGATCCTAGCACGCCTGAGCTAAAGGCAGATACTGAACCAACTGAGCCACATAGGCGCCCCCTGAAGGATTTACATATTAAATGCATGAAAGACTGAGATGTGCTTCAATATGATATGAAACAGAGAATGGATGGGGCACAGAAAAAAATGGAATTGACCACAGGTGATGATTACTGAAGTTTGTTGGTAGCTACCTGGGGTTTCCCACACTATTTTCGCCTACTTATGTACATGTTTGAAATTGCCCATAATAAAAGGGTTTCTTTTTTTAAGTGTGCTACTCACACCACAACATCGGAGTTACGCTTAATCATCCTCTTTTCCTCTCCTATGCTATATCCAATCCATTAGTATATCCTACAGATATTCAAAATTCCTCTAGAATCTGACCATTTCTCATTACCTCCACTGCCACTTCCCTGTTCGAACACTGCCGTTTCCCACCTTGATTCCTGCAATAGCCAATGGTTTGATGCCTCAGCCTTTGCCCTCCCTTATCCCCATATTTTACTCTCAACACAGCAGTCAGAGTGATCCTTTTTAAAAATAAGTCTAAAAGCTCTTCTCAAAACCTTGCAATGGCTCTTCATTGCACTCAGAGTCAAAGTCAAAGTTCTTATGATGGCCTACAGGGTCCTACACTCTCTGTCCCACACCTTGATCTCTGACCTCATCTCCTAAGACACATCCTTTTGGGTCACTCCCATCATCCTGGCATCCTTCCTGTTTTACCCGTGCACCAGGCACACTCCCACCTCTGGACATTTGCACTTACTGCTCCTTCTGATCTAGGGTGTCACCTCTTTCAGGGCTTTACTCAAAGACCTTCTCAATGAAACCTTCTCTGACTGCCCCTATCACAACTACAGCCATCCCCTCCCCACCCGGGCACTCCCTTTTCCCCACCTTTTTTTCTCTCCTTTGTACTTACCACCATCTTATGTCATACTTGTTTATAGTCACGTCTCTCTCCTTAGAAAATAAGCCCCACAAGAGCGGGGATTTCTGTCTGTTCTGTTCCCTCCTGTAGCCCCAGTGACTAGAACAGAGCCTGGAACAGAACAGGCGCCCAGTAACCATTCATTCTATGACTGTGGTCACTACTGTTTTCCGTATAGTGCCCTCAGCCACCGCACTATTCCTCCAGGGTTCAAACTTAGGTGTTAGGTCCAAATGAGGTAATTAGGGAATAAAGTCCTGATTTTTAAAAAATTATCCTAAGGAAAGAGAAGTAGGGTCCTAGCTCAGGGCAGCACCTGTGAAGGGTGCCATTGTGGCGGCCGCTGGGGTGACGGCTGCCAAAGGATCCAGACCCTTATACAATGTATTACCCATAAATCATCCAGCGTGCTGGGAGACTGGAAATAATGTTCAATTTCTCTTCCTAGGAACCCAAGAAATGAAAACTAAACAATAAGTTACTTTGGCAGCTTTACAAACAAGGGAAGGAAATAGAAATGAGCAAACTTTGTTTAAGACAAACTTCCAATGTAATGTTTGATTTTCTGCGTGTCCCAAGACAAATGACTCCAATTTCTGACTTTTTAAAAATACCAAAAATCATTATATCACAGGATCAAAAATACCAGTATGCACTCTGGAAAAACTGCTTGGCAGTATCTGCTAGGACTACACCTACGTATGCCTTATGACCTACCAATTGCACATCCGGAGATTTACCCAAGAAAAGTGACTGCATATGTCCACATACAAGAATGCTCCTGGCATGGGCGCCTGGGTAGCTCAGTGGGTTAAGCCTCTGCCTTCGGCTCAGGTCATGATCTCGGGGTCCTGGGATGGAGCCCCACACTGGGCTCTCTGCTCAGCAGGGAGCCTGCTTCCCCCTCTCTCTCTGCCTGCCTCTCTGCATACCTGTGATCTCTCTCACTGTCAAATAAATAAATAAAATCTTTTTAAAAATTAAAAAAAAAAAGAATGCTCCTGGCAGCTCCACCCATAGAAGCTCAAAACTAGAAACAGCCCACGTGTCCACCAACAACAGACTTGGGAAACCAATGTGACATATTCATAAAATGAAATGCTTTACAGTAATTTTTAAAAGTAACAATCGCGGGGCGCCTGGGTGGCTCAGTGGGTTAAAGCCTCTGCCTTCGGCTCAGGTCCTAATCCCAGGGTCCTGGGATCAAGCCCTACATCGGG
>ML111522.1:24598-59431 GCA_003697995.1 Taxidea taxus jeffersonii | reverse complement strand
TGGTGAGAATGCAAACAGTGCAGCCACTCTGGAAAGTAATATGGAATTTCCTCAAAATGTTAAAACTAGAACTACCTTATGATCCAGCAAATGTCTACTAGGTATTTACTCAAAGGATACAAAAGTAGTGACTCAGAGGGATACATGCACCCTGAAGTTTATAGCAGCATTATCAACAGTAGCCAAATTATGGAAAGACCCCACATGTCCATTGACTGATGAATGGCTAAAGAAGAGGTACTTGGGTGGCAAAGTTGGTTAACCATCCATGGAATATTATTCAGCCATAAAAGAGAATGAAATCTTGCCATTTGCAGTGACATGGACGAAGTATATGCTAAGTGAAATAAATCCGAGAAAGATAACTACCACGTGATTTCACTCAGTAATTTAAGAGACAAAACAGATGAACATGGGGGGGGGAGATGCAAACCATAAACATACTCTTAACTATAGAGAACAAACAAGGCTACTGGGGAGGTGAGTGGTAGGCTAGGGTAAATTGGTGATGAGTATTCAGGAGAGCACCTGTGGTGATGAGCACTGGGTGGTGTATGTAGGTGATGAATCACTACATTGTACTGAAACTAATATTACACTGTATGTTAACTAGAATTTAAATAAAAACTTGAAACTATTAAAAGGAGGAATTTTCAAAAGTACCTATTCTTTATGGAATTTAAAGAATTAAGTTCAAAGATAAAGGAACTTTTAACTTCCATAAAACAAAATTTAGAAAAACTGGTGATGAAAAAATTAATTTTAAATGTGTGGACAAAACCTCTACAATAGCCAAAATAATTTGGAAAAACAAGAATGGGTACATTCACTTTCCAATGTCAGAACTTGTTATAAAATTATAATTTTCAAGACAGTGTTGCATAGTTATACACAGATACATAGATCAATGAAAAAATTTAAGAGTCCAGAAATAAATCCTGACAATTATAGTTAATTATCTTTTGAGAAAGTGGTAAAGCATTCATTGAGGGATTCTTCAAGAAATGGTGTTAGGACAATTCTATATACACATGGTACAGAAGGACAAATTTAAATGTATACCTCATACTGTAAACAAAAATTCACTAAAAACAGATCAGACCTAAACATAAGAGCTGTAACAAACTTAAGAAAACACAGAACCCTGGGGCACCTAGCTGGCTTAGTCAGAAGAGCATGGGACTCTTGATCCTGGGGTCAGAAGTTTGAGCCCCATTTTGGGTATAGAAATTACTTAAAATCTTAAAAGAAGAAAAAAAAAACATAGAACCCCTTTGAGACCTTGGGTTAGGCAACGATTTCTTAGGTGTGATATCAAAAGAAAAGATCATAAAAATTATAAGTTGATAAACTAGACCTAGGAAATAAACATTTATGCTTAAACAGAACTGAAAGAAAAGACAATCGATGGAAAGAAAATATTTTCAAAACACATCTGATAAAGGACTTGTATCTAGAATTTAAAAGAACTGTTAAACTCATTAATAAAAGACAACCCAATCAGAACATGGGCAGAAAATATGAACAGACATTTCACCAAAGACATACAAATGGTTATTAAGTACATAAATGAAAGCTCAACATTAAGAAGTATTAATTAAAAGCACAATTGAGGTACTTCACACCCATTAGAGAGGCTACAGTAAATAAGCCCTTATTTATTATTAACAAATGCCAAGGAAGCCTGGGAAGGTGACAGAGTAGGAGGAGCCTAAGCTCACCTTATCCCACAGATACACCTAGATAACAGACACATCAGTGCAACTAACCCAAAAAACAATCCAAAGGCTGGCAGAACAGACTCTCCATAGTTAATCATAGAGAGGAGACCACATGGGAAAGAAAAGTAGTAGGAAAGGTAGAGTCTCAGATGGGAATCTAACCAGTGGGAAGGGAAAAATTAACCAGTGATATCAACCACAAATGGGAGGGACATCATAAGCATGAAGAAAGGAGAGGAAGGTCCACACCACACACCCCATATACAGGGGACCTGCACTGGGAGGATGACTCCCCATAACATTTGGCTTTGAAAACCAGAGAGGACTAACTTTGTTAGTTCTTACAATCAGTGGGGCTTACACTGGGAACTTTAAAAATCAGCAAGTTTGGCTCTGGGAAAGCTGGAGGGAATAGAAAACGGAGTGCCCGCCCTTAAAGAGACAGTATAACACACAATCCTGCTGAGATAAAGCATAGAAGCAGGGGTTCAAAAAAATACCTGGAGTAAATGGGAAGGTGATTTAATCTCAGCATGTGTATTAGAGGGGGGAAAGATCTTTAGAGGACTTCTCCAAGAACAAAAGAGCTGATGTATCATTTCCCTCCTCCACATCCAGCCTAGCACCTAGCATCCATGCACCTACCTGCAGGAACCAACATGAACACACCACCTAACTTGCTACTAATGTGCACCCTGTCCCGAAGTTCTCCAGCCGCTGGCTACTCACTATCCCACTTGGCAGGAGTCCCTCCAAAGTAGCTGACATGTCTCTTTCTGCAAACAGCCCCCATAGTAGCCAACACAGTTCCAAAGTGAGTCTTGTCCTGGAGAGAGGAGAAGATAACCACAAACACCAGCTCCAGTGCAGCCCAAGCAGTGGACTGGGGACAGACATCTGGTCTGACTGCAGGCCCCACACATCAGTGATAGCCTCACAGGGGACAATGCAGGGAGTACACCCTCCAGGTGGGTGCATTCCAGCAAGCAGACTGAGGGCAGGTATCTGATCTGTCTGCTGACACCACCCAACTTCCTACCCAGGGTGGTCCCATCCTGCCCCTTAACAATACAGGAAACAAACTCTGCCCACAACAGGCAAAGATGGCTATTGCAGCCAGCTGGACTGAAGGCGAATGTGGTTCAACCACAACAGGGTGGGTGCAACACATGTAAGAGATTCCCAGGAAGCACCAGTTTCTAGTGAATGGGACACTGCACTGCAGGGCACCACAGGACTTCTTCTTCATAAGGCCACTACTTTGAAAAGCAGGAGACGTGGCTGACTTTTCTAACACAGAGAAACAGACACAGAGTTAGATAAAATGAAGAGACAAAGTATATGACCCAAATGAAACAAACAAACAAACAAAAAACAGGACAAAAGTCACTGCAAAAGAGCTAAATGAAATGGAGATATATGCCTGATAGAGAATTCAAAGTAATAGTCATAAAGATACTTACCGGACTTGAGAAAAGAGTAGAGGATCTCAGTGAGACTCTCAACAAAGAGATAGAAAACAAAAAAGAACCAATCACAGGTGAAGAACTTAATAAATAAAAACTACACTCGATGTAATCAATAGTAGATTAGAAGAAGTGGAAGAATGGATGAGTAATCTGGAAGGTTGGATACTGGAAAGCAACAGAGAAAAACTGGGGAAATTAAAAAGGATAAGAAATGAGAATAGGTTCCCTGATATGAGGAAGTTGAGAGGCAACGTGGGGGGCTTGGGGGGTAGGAAAGGAATAAATGAAACAAGATGGGATTGGGAGGGAGACAAACCATAAGAGATTCTTAATCTCACAAAACAAACTGAGGGTTGCCGGGGGGAGGGGGTAGGGAAAGAGTGGTTGTGTTATGGACATTGGGGAAGGTATGTGCTATGGTGAGCGCTGTGAAGGGTAAACCTGGCGATTCACAGACCTGTACCTCTGGGGCTAATAATACATTATATGTTAATTTAAAAATTAAAAAAAAGAAATGAGAATAGGTTAAGGGAACTCAGCGATATCCTCAAGTTCAATGACATTCACATTATCGAGATCCCAGAAGAAGATAGAGAAAAGGGGGTAGAAAATTTATTTGAAGAAACAATAGCTGAAAATAACCCTAATGTGAGGAAGGAAACAGATATCTAGATCTAGGAGGCACAGAAAGCCCCCGACAAAATCAATCCCAAGAAGGTCCTTACCAAGACACATAATAATTAAAAGCCAAATACTAGTGATGAAGAGAGTATTACAAAGCAACGAGAGGAAACATTTACTTACAAGGGAAAGTCCGTAAGGCTATCAGCTGATTTTTTTTTTTTTTAAAAGACTGTGCTAGACGCTCCAGTTGAGTCTTTTTTTTTTTAAAGATTTTGTTTATTTATTTGACAAACAGAGATCACAAGTAGACCGAGAGGCAGGCAGAGAGCCCAATGTGGGGCTGGATCCCAGGACCCTGGAATCATGACCTGAGCCTAAGGCAGAGGCTTTAACTCACTGAGCCACCCAGGCACCCCATCAGCTGATTTTGATGCAGAAACTTTGCAAACCAGAAAAAAGTGGCATAATATACTTAGTGTGCTGAAAGGAAAAAACCTGCAAACATGGCCACCTGGGTCGTTCAGTCTGTTAAGCATCTCCCTTCGGATCAGGTCATGATCCCAGGGTCCTGGGATCAACTCCCACATTGGGTTCCTTGCTCAGTGAGGAGCGGGCTTCTCCTTCTGCCTTCTGCTCCCCTTGCTTTGCTCTCTCTCTCCCTGACAAATAAATAAAGTCCTAAAAAAAAAAAAAAAAACACCCAAAATCTGTAAACAGAAATGCTCTATTCATCAAGGCTATCACTCAGAATAGAAAGGAAGATAAAATTTCCATACAAAAGATAAAGGAGTTCATTACCACTAAACCAGACTCACCAGAAATGTTAAAAGGTATTCTTTGAGTTGAAAGAAAAGGCCTTGGGCGCCTGGGTGGCTCAGTGGGTTAAAGCCTCTGCCTTCAGCTGAGGTCATGATCTCAGGGTCCAGGGATAGAGTCCCGCATCAGGCTCTTTGCTCAGCAGGGAGCCTGCTTCCCTTCCCCTCTCTCTGCTGCCTCTCTGCCTACTTGTGATCTCTGTCTATTAAATAAATAAATAAAATCTTAAAGAAAAAGAAAGAAAGAAAAGGCCTTAATCAGGAGTAAGAAAATATGAAAGAAAAACATTTCACAAGTAAATACAAACATAATAAAAGTAGATGAGTCACTTATAAAACCAGTACAGAGGTTAAAGCACAAAAGCAGTAAAATCAATTATATCTATAAAAATCAGTCAAGGGAATCAGGAAATAAAAGTGTAGCAGCACATACATAAAACTCTGGGAAAGGTTAAAAATTTTAAATGGATTCAAGGTGGGAAGATGGGTGAGCCCTATGGTGGGTATTAAGGAGGACATGTATTGCACAGAGCACTGTCTTTTATACACAAACAATGAGTCTTGGATCACTACATCAAAAACTAATGAGGGGGGCACCTGGGTGGCTCAGTGGGTTGAAGCCTCTGCCTTTGGCTCGGGTCATGGTCTCAGGGTCCTGGGATTGAGCCCTGCATCAGGCTCTCTGCTCGGCAGTGTGCCTGCTTCCTCCTCTCTCCCTCTCTGCCTGCTTCTCTGCCTGTTTGTGATCTCTGTCAAATAAATAAAAATTAAAAAAAAAAAAACAAACTAATGAGGTACTATATGGTGACTAACATAACATAATAAAATAAAACAGATTCAAACTTAAACTATCAACTTTATAGAGACTGCTATATGCATAGGATATTATATATAAACTTAATGGTAACCACAAATCAAAAATCTGTAATAGATACACAAAAAAGAAAGAGAAATGAATACAAGCATATCACTAAAGAAAGCTGTCAAACCACAAGGGAAGAGAGCAAAAAGCAGTAATAAGAAGGAAGTTTATGGGGGCACCTGGGTGGCTCAGTGGGTTAAAGCCTCTGCCTTCAGCTCAGGTCATGATCTCAGGGTCCTGGGATCGAGCCCCACATCAGGCTCTCTGCTCAGCAGGGAGCCTGCTTTCTCCCATCTCTCTGCCTGCCTCTCTGCTTACTGTTCATCTCTGTAAATTAATAAAATAAAAATCTTTAAAAAAAAAAAAAAAGAAGGAAGTGGCTCAGTCGTTAAGCATCTGCCTTCAGCTCAGGTCATGATCACAGAGTCCTGGGATAGAGCCCCACATCAGGCTCCCTGCTTGCCTGCTTCTACCTCTCCCATTCCCCCAGCTTGTGTTCCTTCTCTCACTGTGTCTCTATCAAATAAATAAATAAAGTCTTTAAAAAAAATAAGAGGGAAGTTTATAGCAATATGGGCCTACCTCAAGAGGCAAAAACAAAAATATCTTAAGTAAACAACCTAACCTTAAAACCTAAAGCAGCTAGAAAAAGAAAAAAGCCAGGGTGCCTGGGTGGCTCAGTGGGTTAAAGCCTCTGCCTTCAGCTCAGGTCATGGTCCCAGGGTCCTGGGATCAAGCCCCACGTCAGGCTCTCTGCGCAGCGGGGAGCCTGCTTCCTCCTCTCTCTCTCTTCCTGCCTCTCCACCTACTTGTGATCTCTGTCAAATAAATAAATAAAATCTTTAAAAAAAATTTTAAAAGCCCAAAGCCAGCAGAAGGAAAAAAATAATAAAGATTAGATCAGAAATAAATGAAATAGAGACTAAAAACACAATAGAACAGATCAATGAAACTGGGAGCTAGTTCTTTGAAAAGATTAAGAAAATTAATAAACCTTTAGTGAGACTCACAAAAAAATGTGGGAGAACTCAAAATCAGAAATGAAAGAGGAGAAATAACAACTGACACCACAGACAAAAATTATAAGAAAAAATTATGAAAAATTTATGTGCCAGGGGCGCCTGGGTGGCTCAGTGGGTTAAAGCTTCTGCCTTTGGCTCAGGGCATGATCCTGGGGTCCTGGGATCGAGCCCCAAATCAGGCTCTCTGCTCAGCAGGGAGCCTGCTTCCCCTCTTTGCCTGCCTCTCTGCCTACTTGCGATCTGTCTGTCAAATAAATAAAATCTTAAAAAAAAAAAGAAAAATTTATGTGCCAAAAATTGGACAATCTAGTGGAAATGAATAAATTCCTAGAAACATAAAAACTTCTAAAACTGAATCAGGAAGAAATAGAAAATTTGAACAGACTGATTATTAGTGGTGAAATTGACTCAGTAATCAAAAAAACTCCCAACAAACAAAAGGCCAGGACCAAATGGCTTCACAGGTGAATTCTACCAGCATTTAAAGAAGACTTAATACCTCTTCTCAAACTATTCCAAAAAATACTAGAGAAAGGAAAGCTTCTAAATTCGGAGGTCAGCACTACCCTGACACCAAAACCAGACAAAGACCTAACAAAAAAAAAAAAAAAAAAAAGGAGAGAGAGAAAGAGAGAACTACAGGCCAGTATCTCATGAACATAGATACAAAAATCCTCAACAAAATATTAGCAAGCTGAATCATACAATAAACATTCATAACAACACATCAAGAAAATCATTCACCACAATCAAGTGGGATTTATTTATTACAGGGATCAAGGGTGGCTCAATATTCACAAATCAATCAACACAACACATGATATAAACAAGAGAAAGGATAAAAACCATTGATAGAAACGTTTCGATAAATGCAGAAAAACCATTCAACAAAGTACAACATCCATTTATGATAAAACTCCCAACAAAATAGTTTTTAAAGGAAATATACCTCTACATAATAAAGGCCATATATGAAAATCCCACAGCTAACATCATACTCAATGGGGAAAAACAGATTTTCCTCTAAGATCAGAAACAAGACAAGGACGTCCACTCTCACCACTTTTATTCAGTGTAGTACTGGAAGTCCTAGTCACAGTAATCAGACAAATAAAAGGCATCCAAATTGGTAAGGAAGTAGAACTTTTGGTGGATGAAGACAACAAGATATTATATATAGAAAACCCTAGGGACTCCACCAAAAAACTTCTAGAACTGATAAATGAATTCAGTAAGGTCACAGGATACAGTGTTAATACACAGAAGTCCACTGCAGGGGCACCTGGGTGACTCAGTTGGTTAAGCATCTGACTTTTGATCTTACCTCAGGTCTTGAGCTCAGGGTTGTGAGTTCAAGACCCATGTTAGGGCATGCTGGGTATGGAGCCTATTTAAAAACAAAAGAAAAAGAAAAAAATCCACAGCCTTCCTATACACTAATAATGAAGTAACAGAGAAATTAAGAAAACAATCCCATTTACAATTGCATCAAAAAGAATAAAATGCACTGACCTCTACCTCCGAAACTAATAATACATTATATATTAAATGAATTTAAATTTAAAAATTTTAAAAATACTTAATGAACTTAGCCAAGGAGGTGAAAGACCAATATTCCAAAAATTGTAAAACACTGATGAAAGAAATTAAAAATAAAAGAAATTAAAGATGACACAAATGGAAAATTATCTATACTCATGGATTGGGAAAACCAATATTGTTAAAATGTCCCTACTATACAAAGCAATCTATAAATTCAACATAATCCCTATCAAACTACCAAGAGCATTTTTCACAGATCTCAAACAAATTACTGTAAGACTTGTATGGAACCACAAAAGACCCCAAATAGGTAAAGCAATCTTGAAAAAGCAACACAAAACTACAAGTACCATAATCCCAGATTTTGAAGATATACTAATCAAAACAGGATGGTATTGACACAAAAACAGACAC
The DNA here is from genome assembly GCA_003697995.1 of Taxidea taxus jeffersonii. Classification (NCBI taxonomy): domain Eukaryota; kingdom Metazoa; phylum Chordata; class Mammalia; order Carnivora; family Mustelidae; genus Taxidea; species Taxidea taxus. Next base: position 50,962 of record ML111522.1, on the reverse strand, counting down.
ACTGATCAATGGAATAGAATACAGAGCCCAGAAATAAACCCATGCTTCTATAATCAATTAACCTATGACAGAAAGGGCAAGAATATACAATAGGAAAAAGGCAGTCTCTTCAACAAATGGTACCGGGAAAATTGGACAGCTACATACAAAAGTATGAAACTGAACCATTTCCTTACAGCATACCCAAAAATAAGTTCAAAAAGAATTAAGGACCTAAATGTGAGACCTGAAACCATAAAATTCCTATAAGAAAACATAGGCAGTAATAACTGACATCAGCCATAAAAACATTTTTCTAGATAGGTCTCCTTTGGCAAGGGAAACAAAACCAAAAATAAACTATTGGGACTACACCAAAATAAAAATCTATTGCACAGTGAAGGAAACCATCAACAAGGCAAAAAGACAACCCACTGAATGCCAGAGGATATTTGCAAATGATATATCTGATAAGGATTTAATATCTAAAATGTATAAGGAACTTATACAACTCATTACCAAAAAAAGCAAATTAAAAATGAGCAGAGAATATGAATGGATGTTTTTCCAAGGAAAATACACAGATGGCCCAAAGACACATGAAAAGATGTTCAATCATCACTTACTATCACAGAAATGCAAATCAAAACTACAATGAGTTACCAGTCTTTTTTTTTTAAGATTTTATTTATTTGACAGAGAGATCACAAGTAGGCAGAGAGGCAGGCAGAGAGAGAGAGAGGAGGAAGCAGGCTCCCTGCTGAGCAGAGAGCCTGATGCAGGGCTCAATCCCAGGACCCTGAGATCATGACCTGAGCTGAAAGCAGAGGCTTAACCCACTGAGCCACCCAGGCACCCCAATGAGTTACCAGTCTTAAATCTTAAAACCTGTAAGAATGGCTAAATTAAAAACACAATAAATAACAAGTTTTGGCAAGGTTGTGAAGAGAAAGGAACTGATGGGAATGCAAGCTAGTACAGCCATTATGGAAAAAAGTGTGGCAATTCCTCAAAAAATTAAAAACAATTTGATCTAATTTGATCTAATAATTACACTACTGGGTATTTACCCAAAGAAAATGAAAACACTAATTTGAAAAGACATGTGCACCCCTCTGTTTACTGCAGCATTATTTATAATAGCCAAGGCATGGAAGCAACCCAAGTACCCACTGGTAGATGAATGAATGGTAGATGAATGAATAAAGATGTAGTAATACGAAATGGACTACTACTTGGCCATCAAAAAGAATGAAATCTTGCCATTTGCAACAATATGGATGGATCAGAGGGTATAATTCTAACTGAAATAAGTGGGTCAGAGGGACGCCTGGGTGGCTCAGTTGGTTAAGTGGCTGCCTTCGGCTCGGGTCAGGATCCCAGCATCCTGGGATCGAGTCCCACATCGGGCTCCTTGCTCGGCAGGGAGCCTGCTTCTCCCTCTGCCTCTGCCTGCCACTCTGTCTGCCTGTGCTTGCTTGCTCTCTCTCTGTCAAATAAATAAATAAAATCTTAAAAAAAAAAAAGTGGGTCAGAGAAAGACAAATACTGTATGATTTGACTCATCTATGGATTTTAAGAAACAAATGAACAAACAAACAAACAAACAAAAGATTGCTTAAATACAGACAACAGACTAGTGGTTGTCAGAAGGGAGGTGGGTAAGGAGATGTGTGAAATAGGTGAAGAGGATTAAGTGTCCACTTATCTTGATGAGCACTGAATAATATATGGAACTTACAAATCACTCCATTATATATCTGAAACTAATATAACACTGTCTGTTAATATACTTGAAGAAAAAAATAATAAATGTTGGTGAGAATGTAGAGAAATTGGAGCCCTCTTACAATGGTATAAAAAAATGTAAGATGATGCAGCCCCTTTGTGAAACTTGGCAGCTTCTTTTTTTTTTTTTAAGAATGGGTTTTTTTTTTTCTTTTCTTTCTTTTTTTTTTTTTAAAGATTTTATTTATTTATTTGTCAGAGAGAGAGAGAGAGCATATGAGCACAGGCAGACAGAGAGGCAGGCAGAGGCAGAGGGAGAAGCAGGCTCCCTGCCGAGCAAGGAGCCCGATATGGGACTCGATCCCAGGACGCTGGGATCATGACCTGAGCCGAAGGCAGCCGCTTAACCAACTGAGCCACCCAGGCGTCCCTTGGCAGCTTCTTAAGTGTAAAATTACCTTATGACCCAACAATTCCACCCCGACATACCTACGCAAGAGAAATGAAAATACGTGTTCACACAAAGATAAGTATGCCAATATTTTTTGTTGTTGACAGAGAAAGTGAGAGAGCACAAGCAGGGCAGACAGTGGGGAGACAGAGGGAGAAGTGGACTACCTGCTGAGCTGGGAGCCCGACGTGGGGCTCGATCCCAGGACCCTGGAATCATGACCTGAGCCAAAGGCATACGCCTAACCATCTGAGCCACCCAGGCGCCCCAAGTATGTCAGTATTTACAGCAACATTAATTCTAATGGTCAAAAACTGGAGACAATCTGATTGTCCACCAACTGCTGAACGGATAGGCAGAAATGTTAGATTCATACAATGGTAACATACCACTAGTAGGAAACGTATTACAATACGGATGAACTTCACAACATGCTGGTGACATGACAAACTACATATTATGATTCCATTTATATGAAATGTGCAGAAAAGATAAATTCCAGGACAGAAGTAGATGAGTGGTTGCCTTGGGCTGGCCAGTGAGAATGGGAAGTAACTAAATTGGCAAGAGGGATCTTATTGGAACAATGAAAATATTCTAAAACTGATCTATGGTCATGGCTGTTTCTTTTGGGTAAAATCTTTTTTTACCCAAAAAATTTTTTTAAAAAATCTTTTTTTTTAAAAGATTTTATTTATTTATTTGACAGACAGAGATCACAAGTACGCAGAGAGGTAGGCAGAGAGAGAGGAAGGGAAGCAGGCTCCTCGATGAGCAGACAGCCGGATGCAGGGCTCGATCCCAGGACCCTGAGATCATTACCTGAGCCGAAGGCAGAGGCTTAACCCACTGAGCCACCCAGGTGCCCCTGGTTTTTGTTTTTTTTTTTAGATTTTTTTTTTTAAACTTGACAGACAGAGATCAAAAGTAGGCAGAGAGGCGGGCAAAAAGAGAGGGGGAAGTAGGCTCCCCGCTGAGCAGAGAGCCCAATGTGGGGTTCGATCCCAGGACCCTGGGATCATGACCTGAGCTTAAGGCAGAGGCTTTAACCCACTGAGCCACCGAGGCGCCCCTGTTTCTTAAGTTACACATATGAGTGAGATCATATAATTGTCTTTCTCTGATTGACTATTTCGCTTAGCATAATGCCCTCTAGTTCCATCCATGTCATTGCAAATGGCAATATTTTTTTTTTTTGATGTCTGTGTAGTAGTGCATTGTATGTATAGGTCTATGAATAATACTTGCCAATAAATTGAAAACAGAAGCAATGAGCAAATTACTAGAGTATCTTGACCTCATCGAACAGATTAAAAAACAAATGCAGTCTAAATACTTATCTTGGGGTGCCTGGGTGGCTCAGTGGGTTAAAGCCTCTGCCTTCGGCTCAGGTCATGATCTCAGGGTCCTGGGACAGAGCCCCGCATCGGGCCCTCTGCTCGGCAGGGAGCCTGCTTCCTCCTCTCTCTCTGCCTGCCTCTCTGCCTACTTGTGATCTTTCTCCCTCTCAAATAAATGAATAAAGTCTTTTTAAAAAATAAATAAATACTTATCTCACCATTAAGGTAGTTGAATCACTCATTTAAATCTTAAAAAGAATACATTAAGTACCACTGTTCACAGCAGCATTATTCACAATAGCCAAAAGGTGGAAACAACTAAAATATCCATCAACAGACGAATGGATAGACAAAATGTAGTATATACAACCAGTGCAATATTATTCAGCCATAAAAAGGAAATTGATTCATTTTACAACACGGATGAACTTTAAAAACATGCTAGGTGCAATAAACCAGACACAGAAGGACAAATATAATTCCTATTACATGAGACCGAAAATAGGCAAATTCATACAGACACAAAATAGAACAGAGATTACCAGGCCTGGGGAAAAAGGAGGAGGCAATGGAGAGATATTATTTAATGGGAACAGAGTTTGGGGATGATGCAAACATTCTGGAAATAGTGGTGGTTTTTGCAGAATATTGTGAATATACTTTATGCCACAAAATGAATACTTTAAATAGTTAAAATGGTAAAATTTGTTATATTTTACAATAAGATAGTTTAGAATTAGCTTGTTGTATTCACACATGGAGGGGGGGAAAACCCTAGTGGGATTCTCACAGGACCTACTGAGTGTCTATGACTTTGGGGAGAATAGAGTTTTTTTTTTTCCCACATTGTGTGTGTCAGCCTATGAAGATGACATATACTTCCTTTAAGTCCTTAATTTCTCTCAACACTGTACTAATATTTGGTGAATTCTTGCCATATATTTGATTTTTTTTTTGAGATTTTATTTATTGACTTGAGAGAGAGAGTGAGAGGGCAAGAACAGGGGTTCCAGGCAGAGGGACAAGCAGACTCCCTGCTGAGCAGGGAGCCCATCACGGGGCTCAATCCTAGGACCCAGAGGTCACAACCTGAGCAGAAGGGCAGACACTTAACTGACTGAGCCACTCAGGTGCCCTTGCCATGTATTTGATTTTTAAATGTTGTTGTCAACGACCGCTTTCTTTCCATTTTACTTTTCAATTGTTTATTGATAATAGAAATAAGTGCTTTTAAAAAAAATATTGTGCTTTTTATCTAGGAGCATAAGTGGCACCTAATTCTTATACCTACTTACCAAAAATTATTTTGGGGGCATCTGGGTGGCTCAGTTGGTTAAGCGTCAATCTCTTGATTTTTGGCTCAGGTCGTGATCTCAGCGACGTGAGAGTAAGCCCCACATGAGATTCCCTGCTCCATGGGGATCTGCTTGAGATTCTCCCTCTGCCTCTGCCACGCCCCTTCACCTGCTCGCTCTCTCTCCCTTTCCCCCTCTTTAAAAAATTACTTTGGATTTTTTTTGTTGTTGTTACAAAATCATGTTTTCTGTGAATACAAAGCTTTTTTTTTTTCCTTCCTGAACTTTATGACTCCTTTAAATTTTTTAAAATCAATTCTACCCCCCAACATGGGGCTCAAACTCACCTCCCCAAGACCAAGAGTCACACCCTCTGTGGGCTGAGCCAGAGGTTCCCCTGTGATTTTTCTTATGTGTTTCATAATGCATTAGAGAAGACAACCAGGATTTCATGTTAGCTGGGGGCTTGGGGAAGGGCTTGTTTTTATCTATTACTGCTGTTTCTTTTAGACAGCATCTAGTTGGGCATGATTTTTAATCCAATCACTGTCTTTAACTGAGGTATTTAGGCCATTTAAACTTAATGAGATCATTGGTATGGTCAGGTTTAAATGTCATCTTTCTTTTTAACATTTTATTTATTATTTAATTTATTTTAAGATTTATTTTTTTTTAAGATTTTATTTGACAGAGAGAGACACAGAGAGAGGGGGAACACAAGCAGGGGGAGTGGGAGAGGGAGCAGGACCCCCCATCATGACCTCAGCTGAGGACAGACGCTTAATGACTCAGCCATCCAGGCGCCTCTTTCTATTTGTTTCCTGTTTGTCCCATACATTCCTTTTCTTTCATAATTTTTTGGATTAAATATATTGTATTCCCTGTATCTCCTTTGTGCCTTATTAGCGATACTTCTTGGTTTTGTTACTTTAGGGTTGGTTGCTTTAAGACTGATCCGCGGCATACCTGTTTAAGTCTCCCTTCAAGTGACATTACACTACTTTATGTATAGAATAAGAACCTTTTATTAGAATACTTCCATTTATCCCCTCCCACTTTGTGCTAGTATTGTCATACATCTTCCTTTTACTGAAGGGCCAAAGTAACCTCATTTTAAGGCAGTAGCCATTCTGTTATTTACATTAAACTGTGAGTGTCCAGTCTGCTTATCAAGGCCCAAACTGCTCTGGCTGCTCCCTGCAACTTTAACCTCCCTGGCCCACCCTGGTAATCAGTAGAGCAACAGCAACTTCAACTTTCCCGCCCTGGTACAAACAACTTTCAAAAATATCCCCTGGACAAAGTAGCCAACCCCCGTTGTTAACCGCCAGTTCTGCTTTTGTACTCCCTGCTTGCTAAAGTGCGCGCTCCCTGAGACCAATCAGGTTATGCCAAATACCCTTTTCAAATGTCAACCGATCAGTCCCACTCTACCTTGTTTGTACATGCCTATAAAAACCTTGCATTTACTCACCTCGGGGCCTCTCAGCGTCACCGCTTGCGAGTGCGCAGAGGACCGGGTTCGAACCTGCAATAAACGACCCTTGCCGCTTGGCTTTGACTCACGTCTCTGGTGGCCTCTTTGGGGAATTCTCGTGACTCCAGGCATAACATTTACAAGCATTAAAAATCCCATCTAACATTACTTTTGTTTAAACAGTAGATTATCATTTAAAGGGATTTATACAACAAGGAAAACCTTTTCTGTACTCATGTAAACGGATACTATTTCCAATGCGCTTTATTCCTTCGTGTAAAGTCGCACTTCCATGTGGTATAATTTTTCTTCTGCCTTAAAGACTTACTTGAATATTTCTTTTTAAAATTTTTTATTTATTTAGGAATGGGACAGAGGGAGAAGCAAACACCCTGCTGAGCTGGGAGCCCAGTGCCGTCTGGATCCCAGCAGCCTGGGATCATGACCTGAACCAAAGGCAGAGGCTTAGCCCACTGAGCCACCCAGGGGCCCTGAATATTTCTTACTACGAGGCAAGTCTGCGAGTGGCGATTCCTTCAGCGTGTGTATGTCTCACGTGTTCCGTTTTGGAACTCAGTTTCAGTAGGCACAGAATTCTACGGACGACTCTTGCAGAGCCCGCTTTCCTCGACGCACTAACAGGGGGCTGGCTGCTATGACCTTCAGCTTGGGGTAGGGGGTGGAGTGCAGGGTGTTTCCGGGCACCTGCCCCTCCACCCCAGCTTTCCGTGGCCCCCACACACCTGTTTCAGCGACTGCGTCCTTCTCCATGCTCTTTCCCCGGGTGTCCCGTTGCCTGCAGTTGGTGGGGTTCTGGGCTTGGCCGGAGCGGGAAAGACGCCCGATCGTCCTAACCCAGCCTCCACCTCGGGCAGGCCCTTTGTGCTTTGGCTTCGGAGGCGAGGCTTTCTGAGTATTCCTGCAGCTCCCAGCAGCGGCCGCCAAACTCCGCCTTCATCTGCGATGCGTGCAGGGCGGTTGTTTTCGGCGCCTGCCCCAGCACCAGCAAACACCGGTCTGAGAGCTGCCGCTGCCCCAGGCGCAGAACGAGTTCGCTTCCACTCCCCCACCCCCACCCCAAGGACAATAACTCTTCCCCTGTGTCTCCAGAGCCGCAGATCGCTTTTGCCTCTACTGCTTCTCCAGAAACAGCAAATCTTTGCCAGTGTCCCGTGGTCACGTGCTGACCCGCCTGCGGTGGATGAAGACCCGGGGGAGAAGGATCCCCGCGAGCTAGCGGAGCTTTAAGCTGGCTCGTCCGCAGCCACCAGTCACCCCAGCTGCAGCAGGAGGGCTTCCCCTGCTCTCCTGCGCACTCTTGCTCCCGCCCATGAACACCTGGGGAAGGCTGGTGGGGAAGAGCTTTCCGCTGCGCGCAAACTCCCTCTGGGTCTGCGGCCCGGGGTCAGGACCCTGCAGTCACACACCACCCACACCGAGAAGGTCCTTACGGTGTAATGCTCTGCGGTCACCCTCTTGAATTCTTCATTTTTCCAGCAAGTTTTCCCACGTTTCCATTTGGCGCTAAAACCCACAGATGAAACAGCCAGTCCCATCCAGAGCGATCCAGAAGCCCACACCTGGTCTTTAAACACGTTTACAATCTTAGCTGGGTTTTTCCTAGCTGTTTGTAGAAACCCACAATGCTGCCGTGTTGTGCCAAAGGGAGAACGGGCGGTCCGTGTCCCGTCTCCCCTCCTAGTGGATTACCCCTCTTTGTGATTTTTTGTATTACCCAGCTGTTCCTTGTTAGAGCGAGGGAAGCGTTCTTTGCAGCTTTCTTTATCCTAGTAGAAGTCCAAAACTGCTGGATGGTCTAGAACTTGGTATTTTTAGGATCTGTTTCAGCTGGCAGAACAATTAACTGATTAAAACGAGTTCCCCAAGGGCCACCACCTCCCCCGCACTTAAAGGAGAATGTCACATTAAATTTTTTTTTCCTTTAGAAAAAATTTTGGGGCCCCTGGGTGGCTCAGTGGGTTAAAACCTCTGCCTTCGGCTCAGGTCATGATCTCAGGGTCCTGGGATCGAGCCCCACATCGGGCTCTCTGCTCAGCAGGGAGCCTGCTTCCTCCTCTCTCTCTGCCTGCTTCTCTGCCTACTTGTGATCTCTGTCTGCCAAATAAATAAATAAAATATTTAAAAAAGAAAAAATTTCCCTTTAGAAAAAGTCCCCCCCTTTTTAGAAAAAGACGGCTTTATGTTTTTTATTTTCTCCCATGACAAAATACCCCTTAGTATCACAGACATATTAATGGGGCAACCTAAAGTGAGATTTACGTTGTTTCCATAACAGGTAACTATTGTATTATTATTATTTTTTTTTTATTTGTTAGAGAGAGAGAGAGAGAGAGCGAGCACAGGCAGAAAGAGTGGCAGGCAAAGGCAGAGGGAGAAGCAGGCTCCCTGTCAGGCAAGGAGCCCAATGTGGGACTCGATCCCAGGACGCTGGGATCATGACCTGAGCCGAAGGTAGCTGCTTAACCAACTGAGCCACCCAGGCGTCCCTAACTATTATTAAACTCAAATGAGTTATCTGCCACATCGAGCCATTACGGTGAAGTTTACCAAGTGAAGCATGGGACACCTGGATGGCTCAGCTGGCTGAGCGTCTGACTTGGCTTCTGCTCAGGGCATGATCTCGGGTCGGGCGACGGAGACCCCAGCCCGGCTCCACACTCAGCAGGCAGTCTGCAGGAGACTCTCTCTCTCTCTGCCTCTCCACCTCACTGCCCCCCCCTCAAATAAATCAATCTTTGAGACACCTGGGTGGCTCACTGGAATCCTTCCCCCCCACACACCGGCAAGTCTTAATCCACCACAGGATTAAAAAAGTATAAATCTTTTTAAAAAAGAAAAACTAGTGAAGCATATATAGAGATGAAGAATAATAAAATTAGGGAGTGGGGCGCCTGGGTGGCCCAGTGGGTTAAAGCCTCTGCCTTCAGCTCAGGTCATGATCCCAGGGTCCTGGGATCAAGCAGCATCAGGCTCTCTGCTTAGCAGGGAGCCTGCTTCTTCCTCTCTCTCTGCCTGTCTCTCTGCCTACTTGCAATCTGTCAAATAAATAAATAAATAAAATCTTTAAAAAAAAAATTAGGGAGAATTCTCTAAAGATATGTGGCTGGTGTGCTAGAGAGAAACAGGTTGTAGTGCACTCTGTCATTTTGACTGCCTGCTACATTTCAATACTCAGAATATTCTTTAGGGTATGTAAGATGTAGGTCTTTTAAGTTTTTCAATTTCATTCCTCCACTGAAGTATATTATTGAAAACAATAATAAGCAGGCCAAATAGAAATAGCATTCAAGTTTGTTTTCCCTGGGGCTATTTTTTTTTTTACTCTAAAGCTATTTTAAGTCACAGCTTTCTCATATATCAGTGGACAAACTTACAACTGTCTTTTTTAAAAAATCATAAGCCTGTTGATATCATGGAAAATTATACAAAATTAGGAAGAAGAGTATAAGGTAACCCAATGTATCTTTTACTTACCTTTAATACTTATTCAGCTATATACCTACCTACTGTCCTCTCCTCATTATTCTGAAGCAAAATTTTACAGAATTCCTATTGTAGCATGTATCTTTAGAGATCTTTTTCTTTCTCACCTAACCACAATGCCATCATCACACCTAAAAATAATTCCTTAATTATGTTTCTAATTTTTCCAACTCATTGCAAGAGGACTGGTATAAAAGTATTATTAACTAAGAATCTAAAGATTTAAGGCATCTGTAATTCCTTTCCCTACCTCCAGAAGAATTAGCTTTTGTAACCAAGGAAACAATTAACATCTATCAGCCCTTTAGCTATCCACGCAACAGTGTTTTTTCTTTGGTTAAAGAAAAATGTATCACTATGCAAAGAAATGGTCTTAATGATTTTTGTGTTAGAAACTATGGGGACAGGAGGAAACTATTTCACAAATTTTAAGGACTATCTGTTAATTACTAAAATTTTGGCTTTTTAAACAAGAACAAAGTTTTTTTAAAAGATGTATTTATTTTAGGGTCAGCTAGGTGTCTCAGTTAAGCATCTGCCTTCAGCTCAGGACATGATCCCAGAATCCTGGGATCAAGCCCCACGTCGGGCTCCCTGCTCAGCCAGGAGCCTGCTTCTCCCTGTCCTCCTGCTTGTGCTTTCCCTGTCAAATAAAATCTTAAAAAAAAAATAAAAGATTTATTTATTTTAATAGGGGAGGGGCAGAGGGAGAGAGAATTTCAAGCAGATTCCCTGCCCAGTATGGAGCCCAATACAGGGCTCGATCTCACAACCCTGAGATCATGACCTGAACTGAAATCAAAATTCCAATGCTTAATTGACTGTGAACCACCCAGGCGCCCCATATTTTTTTTTAAAACGATAATCATTTTCTGTAGTCTGTATCCTTGGACTTGGATGTGGACAGACAACTGAAAATAGAGCCTATGAAAGTCTGTGATCAGAACAGGTGAATATGGAAGCATTTGTTTTCTTTTGTATTTCTATCTGCATTTGAGTCTATTTCAAAGAATATTGGACACTTACTGACTCTTCAAAAGGAACCCTAATTAAGACAAATTACCAGCCACAGAAACCAAGGAATCTACCCACAACAGTAAAAGTCATCTATCCTAAAGACATCTTTATACTGTTGGGGGGAAATGTCCTTAATGTTTCTTCTAGGAGTTTCTCTTGCCATGTAACAAATATCCCCCTCTTGGAGCCAGCTACCACAATTCCTAAGTAGCAAAACTTCTTGGTAACTTTGACAATAATCAGTTTTGCCAAGAGGGTCTAAAAATATGGGGTCCTTTTTTTGCTTTTTTAATCAATTGTACATAAGTATGAAGTCTAGCAGGACACACAGAAAACTGTAATTTTAGTCACACTTACTCCTGGATATTGAGATTATGGGTGATTTTAATTTTGTTTTTACAACTTTGTGAAGTTTTGAAATCCTTTTTTGATTAATTTAAAATATAAATCTTTTTCATTTTTTCAATGTGGGATATTCCAGAGACCAAAAAAAAAAAAAAAAAAAAGTTAGAGGTTGAGATAGCTTATTATATTCAAACATGTATTAAGCATCTACTAAATACTAGGTACTTCTGGAGGGAAAAAAAAGATACAATCCTTGCTTTTAAGGAATTATGTATTTGGGGAAACAAAAACACAGCAATAACACAGTGAAATAAATTCTACACAAGAGGTAAAAGGGGCATTAAAGAGAGGCCAAGACACACAGGAGACAACGTAACTGACTCTTTTTTTTTTTTTTTTTTAAGATTTTATTTATTTATTAGTTAGAGAGAGACAGAGCGAGCGAGCACAGGCAGACAGAGGCAGGCAGAGGCAGAGGGAGGAGCAGGCTCCCTGCCGAGCAAGGAGCCCGATGTGGGACTCGATCCCAGGACGCTGGGATCATGACCTGAGCCGAAGGCAGCCGCTTAACCAACTGAGCCACCCAGGCGTCCCCACACAGACCTTTTTATACCACACTTGTGAGTTGAACTTGGTATTACTAAGTATATGAATAAAACACTGCAGGAAAATGAAATGACAATATATACATTGTCATACACACACACACTCCGACTTAATAGACTTTAGAGAGTCTGACTGAATTGTGAGATGGTCAGTGTGGCAAGGTGGACTGTAGAGGCAGAAAACAGACTCGTATGACTTTGTTTTTCAACATAGTGTAAATGATGTCAGCTAGGAAAAATACAAATCATTGAGTATCTTACTGTAGACATTTTTATCTAGTTTTCATTTGGTACATGATAAGATGGCACATTCCAAAAACTATTATATGCAGAGAGTAATCCTTTTCTAATCCTTTATGTCCACATGTTCCCGAGGACATCAACATTAAAGTGTTTCCCTCCTTGAGCTCAATCAAGGGATGGCATCATTTTAATGTGAATCCTTTATTGTCCTGTAAGGTCGGAGCATCGCTGATTTTATGGAGAACAGGTAGCTCTCCTTTCTTCATTAGTTGTCTGTTCTTTCTCTTCCACATTGAGTACAGTATCCACAGTTATCCCTATGTCCTGCAGTGACCAGCCTCCCCCCACTTCCAGAGGGCGTCTGGGAAAGGAAGTAGACAGGCTGTATTGGGATGTGTGGTACCCAATTTTCATCATCCAGTCAAGTAAGGCCTATAAGATAAAAAGTTCAGCTATCAAATACTGTGCACAGTTGTGTCCCTCTAGATCATCATGATATTTTAGAATTCTTTCACTGTGAAATCATGCCCCTCGAAGTAATGAAACAGAATCGTCTAAGTTTAAAACAAAATAGTATGCCAAGAATCTTGAGATGCAAATAACCTTTAATACCTTACGAAGTTTCAGAGAAGGCCTAGGGATTAAAAGCACATACAGATGGCAGGGGCATTTAACAATTAGCAAAGCCCCAACCCTAGGAAATGGAAAGGCTATTCAATTACAAAGTTATGAATAAAGGTTAACACCTGCAAAAAAAAATTATTTCGATTAAAATCAAAGCCACTGGTCAAAAATCATTCAGGAGCTGTCACCAGAGAATGTTCAGGCCCCAGTGACTGCCTTATGATAGCCCAATTTCCAATGGGCTATTCCTATAAATTGAGAACATTTCTTGTTATGAAGATTTCCATAGTAACTGTCAAAACTTCCATTCCCTATTGCCTAAAAATGCCTGCCAAAGGACTGTTTGCTTTCTTCTTAGGAAGAAAGCTGGATACTAGAATGTTCTTGGGGGAAGCTGGAGTATCAATTATAATCTCTGACTTTTCCTGCTAACTACCATCCAAGAACCTACTGAAATTCCATTTTTGTAGGTTATAAAGCTTCATAATCTTCCAATATTTGGATATACCTTAATTCAACCAATCCCCATATAAACACCTATATCTTTGATCATTTGTCTTATTTTTTTTAAAGATGTTTATTTATTTATTTGTCAGAGAGAGAGCATGAACAGGGAGAGCAGAAGGCAAAGGGAGATGCAGGCTCCTGGCTGAGCAAGGAGTGGCACTCGATCCCAGGACCCTGGGATCATGACCTGAGCGGAAGGCAGATGCTTAACTGACGGAGCTACCCAGGTGTCCCGATTTGTCTTATTTCCATAGAATAAATTCTCATCAATGAAATTAATGAACCAAAAGATATATATATATATATATATTTTTTAAAGATTTTATTTATTTATTTATTTGTCAGAGAGAGAGGGAGAGAGAGCGAAGGAGCACAGGCAGACAGAGTGGCAGGCAGAGGCCGAGGGAGAAGCAGGCTCCCTGCAGAGCAAGGAGCCCGATGTGGGACTCGATCCCAGGACGCTGGGATCATGACCTGAGCCGAAGGCAGCTGCTTAACCAACTGAGCCACCCAGGCGTCCTGAATTTTACATTTCTATGTAACCAAATCCATCAGTATTTTCCATTATAGTTCACAGCATGCTCGTCATAGAAGGCCAAATGCAACAATCATGACAGAAAAGCATTTAGATATATTTCTAATACAATGCATAATTAAGTGCACTTAAAAATAGAAATACACCAAAATATTAGCAAATGGCCTTGGCATCGGACTGCAGATCAAGTCTTTTTTCTCTCTACTTTTCTGTTTTCCAAATTATTGCCAATGAACATAGCACTGTTTTTAAGAGAAAAAAAACTCTATTAGAACAAAAGGAAATGACCCCTAAAGAATGATCTGAAAATTACATATAAGCAATAGGGCTTAAGTTAATAACCCATCAAGGATAATGGGAACAAAGTTAAGACTGGCTGCTTGCTAGGGATTTGAGAGCATCGTTTTCTACCCAGCTGTGAAAATGTAATTAATAAAAAAAACAACAACAATAAATAGGGGTGCCTGGTGGCTCAGTGAGTTAAAACCTCTGCCTTCAGCTCAGGTCATGATCCCAGGGTCCTTGGAGCCCCATGTCGGTATCTCTGCCAGGTGGGGAGCCTGCTTCCTCCTCTCTCTCTATGCCTGCCTCTCTGCCTACTAGTGATCTGTCTCTGTCATATAAATAAATAAAATCTTAAAAAAAACAACAGCAAATAAAAAATAGGAAATGAATGGGAGAAAAGGGGAGCCTGGTGGCTCAGTTGGTTAAGTGGCTGCCTTCGGCTCAGGTCATGATCCCAGAGTCCTGGGATGGAGCCCCATATCGGGCTCCCTGCTCAGCAGACAGTCTACTTCTCCCCTCCCTCTGTCTCTGTCTCCCAGCTTGTGGTCCCACTCTCTGTCAAATAAATAAATAAGATCTTAAAAAAAAATAGAACTGGGGGAAAAAAATGCAGAAATCACAGTTCAAAAAGATCCAGCATACCTAATTATCCAAATTTCTGCAACACCGAGTACATACAAATGCCCTTGACATTCCCTGAAGGGAAACCCAGACAAGAGAGTAGTACTGCCTCCCCAACTACATGGGAGTAGACTTGCCAAATTCAACAAAAATATTTCTCAAAATACAAATTGCCTCACCTGTGAACTGCAAGACTTAAAAAATCTTCTTCTCAGGACACTCCCACTTGGACATCGGAGGGCAACAGTAACTACCTGAGGAATAAAAATGTTCAAGTAAGAATTCCAATCTGCTGCTCTTTGCAATTCCAAAATGGCTACTCCTTTGAAACGTCCCTAATTCTAAACAGCTTGTGGGGGGTTTTGTAGGCATTTAGCTGGGAGAGCAGTAGGCCAACAAAATGGTCCAGATAAAAATCACTCTAAATATAAAAATGCCGGGGCACCTGGGTGGCTCAGTGGGTTCAGCCTCTGCCTTCAGCTCAGGTCGTGATCCCTGGGTCCTGGGATCGAGCCCCATATCCAGCTCTCTGTTCTCTGTTCAGTGGGGAGCCTGCTTTCCCCTCTCTCTCTGCCTGCCTCTCTTCTTAATTGTGATCTCTGTCTGTCAAATAAATAAATAAATAAATAAATCTAGGGGGTGCCTGGGTGGCTCAGTTGGTTAAGCAGCTGCCTTCAGCTCAGGTCATGATCCCGGAGTCCCGGGATCAAGTCCCACATCGGGCTCCCAGTTCCACGGGGAGTCTGCTTCTCCCTCTGACCTTCTAGCCTCTCATGTTCGCTCCCACTGTCTCTCTCTCAAATAAATAAATAAATCTTTTTTTAAAAAATAATCTAAATAAATATAAAAATGCCTTCTGAAATGGAAGAACATCTTCCTCCTGACTGAGATCAGTGACGGGACCTTCTGGAGAGGACACCAGAAACTAGATGCTTCTGTCTAGATAATATCAAGGTTGCACAAGGGCTTCAAAATTCATCTACTAAACCAAGAAGGTCCAGTGCCACCTCAGAATCTAGAGGAGAAAAACACCAGACTGGAAGAAAACAAAGGTTCCCAAGTGACTCTATCATTATAGGCTGTGCCCAGAGTCCTAGTTGCGGGGATAGAGCTCCTCCTCCATTTGCTTTATGGATTGGGTTTCCACATCATTTCTCTCTGATTTTACAGTTAAATAGCTAAAAAGAGCCTGGAAACAGTTAGTTAATATTAAAAGTCATTTAAAAAACAGATGAGGAAGTCATTTTTTCTCATGTTTATTAAATGATAACTGTCAGGAAACCCTTTCTTATTTTAAAAAAAATTTTTTAAACGATTTTGATTATTTATTTGACCAAAATCACAAGTAGGCAGAGAGAAAGGGGGGAGCAGGCTCCCTGTTGAGCAGAGACCTGGATGGATGTGGGGTTGAAACCCAGGATCCTGAGATCAGGACCTGAGCTGAAAGCAGAGGCTTAACCCACTGAGCCACCCAGGCACCCAGGAAACCCTTTTAAAAAAGATTTTATTTTGCAAGAGAGCAAGAGAGGAGGAGCACAAGCCAGGGGAGGGGCAGAGGGAGAAGCAGACTCCCTACTGAGCAGGCAGCTAGCCTAGGGCTGGATCCTAGGACCCTGAGATCATGATCAGAGCCCAGGGCACCCAGGTGCCGGTCCTCTCATTTTTAAATTTTTACCATATTATTTAGAACTCTATGGATGGGGATGCCTGGGTGGCTCAGTCGGTTAAGCGGCAGCCTTCGGCTCGGGTCATGATCCCAACGTCCTGGAATCGAGTCCCACATCGGGCTCCTTGCTCAGTGGGGAGCCTGCTTCTCCCTCTGCCTCTGCCTGCCTCTCTGCCTGCCTGTGCTTTCTCTCTCTCTGAAAAATAAATAAAATCTTAAAAAACAAATAAAGAAAGAACTCTATGGATGGTTATAATACTAAATAAATAACACTAAAAGAATCAAAATGTACTGCTTAAGTAAGAATTGGATTATGTTTCAGATCCCTTTCTCTATCAGAAACCCATGCAGTCTTTAGTTCTCTCAATTAGTCTGCTCTGACATGCAAGCAGGCTTTGGCCGGAACAGGAATTTTCTTATGGCTCATTATCATAGAGTCACAGCTACCCCACATACATATATATATATAGTGAAAGCCCCACCAATCTGTTCTGTAGGAATGATGCCATGTGTTTTAAAAACAGAGTAAATTCATAAAAGGTGTTCCCTGTCAAACCTGAGCTATATTTAATTACTTCTGTATGATAAATGGTTGTCATGGATACCAACGCAGCGCTTGATGCGAAGCGAGAAGGTAGAGTGTGCAGGTCAGGACGGACACGGCACAGACTTGAATTTGTTGGGTATAACAGCAAGGAATTAGTTGTTCTCCTTCTTTTGTGTTTCTCCTGGAGGTTCGGTGTCTGGATTGCACCCTTCGTTGTCTCTACTATGACTTTCGGATTTTCCTCAGACATCCAAAATCCTCAACCGAAATGTGAATGTGTTGATAAAAATGAGACCCTCCCGGTGGCTTTCCTGCTGGCCTCAAAACCGGTTTTTAAGGAGTCTAACCATTGCTGAGCCCTAAGACTATCAGGGTTTTCCTTTGTGGCTTTAAAGGACATTGGGGCTTTAAAGACCCGTGCTCCCAGGACATTAGAGACCCATCTGGACCTCAGCCTGGGGACCGCAGGAAGGCGGCACACACGTCAGGCAGAGGACAGCTCAACACGGAGCGCAGGGTCAGCCGGACCCCACCCCCCAAAACTGCAAACCGTCCTTCAACTAAACATCTACACAGTAGCTGCATTCTTCAGTTCCTCTTTCTTAGGGGGAAAACTACAATTTGAAGTCATCTGCCTATACTGATTCTGTTTGAATAAGTAACTCCCAGGGCACCTGGGTACCTCAGGTGGTGATCTCAGGATTCCGAGATCGAGCCCCAGGTTGGGCTCCCAGCTCAGCAGGGAGTCCGCTTCTCCCTCTCCTTCTTCCTGCAGCTCTGCCTGCTTGTGCTCTCTCTCTCTCTGTCAAATGACTAAATAAAATCTTAAAAAAAAACCCAAAACCCAACTCCTTTGCTGAGCTCAAGTTTGGGAAAGCCAGTGTATCCTTTCTCTGCCCCATGAAGTGGGAGGGCTCTTAACGCCCCCCCCCCACCTCGGCGGACAGCAGACGGATGGTGGGCTCCAAAACAGGACGAGAGCTGAGGTGTTTGAGATCACACCACATTCCAAACAGACCTAGTTACAGTGCGATCCCATACACATGGGTGCCCGCTCCTCTTTCTAAATCCAAACCGAGATAAGAGGTATTCACTTGACGTTAAAGAAAACAGAAAATATGTTTAATTTCCAAAGGAAAAAAATAAGCTTACTTCTTCAGCTGTTTCAGGAGGTTCTTCAGGTAGATCAAGAACCTAAAGATAATAGGGATTTGTAAAAGGACTGTAAACATTTTGAAGGAAAAAAAAAAACAACCAATCCCAGCAAGAAGAGTTCCTTTTAATATAGAGTTCAGAAATATCTAAGATTAATGAAATCTTTTAATAGACATTTATAAAAGATATGTAATATGAAAGAGCTCAATTAATAAAGATTTTGGGGAAGCAACTCTGTGCTAAATAGATGAAACAGAAGGTGAGATGACAGCTCCCCATCTATGCACATGTAAGAATCTTATTTTTATGATATTCCAAGATACTATATAAAATATATTATTTAAAGAAACAGAGGATAAATATTAACTTCAATAGACCTCCCAAATTATTTATGTGCATATGTGTACATATATCACATTTTAAGTGCATATTTTTCTTGATTGGCACTTCTAGGGGACTGGATAATCACCATTTTGGTTGTCTTCATGATTTACTCTGCTTTCCCTATTTCTATTTATCCATTACAAAACCAGGTGTTCAGACCATTTTCTCTCATTAAACAGTTGCCAACTATTTCCTCTTAGGTATGCTTTTTGTTTTTTAATACCGCAGACTCATGTTTTATAGCATTTTATCTAACCAGCATTAATTGCATTTTATCAAATAAACCATTTGTTTTCCTCTGGTATCAAAAGCACAGGTGATGGTCAACCAAAATTTACCATCAACTTGAGATGACTCATGTTATGAACAAAAAGCAAAGAATCCTGGATTTTAAATTAGCCCATACAGTTCATTAGACCTTTCTGAAATGCTAAAAATAGTTCAGTGACCTGACTGCCATCTTCAAGCCCCATTAAAGGACCAAGAAACCTCAGACAGAAAAGCAACACATTTTCATTTTGGAGGCCGTCGGCCTCCCAGCTTTCCCTCTGAGTTAGTGCAGAGAGACCGATTTCCAACCTTTGCCACCTCCAAAAGAGTTAACTGGGGACTGAAGATATGAAAGAACAGAAGGATTAATAAATCTGAGCACTGTTCCAAAATGAATGGTTGCTAACCCTTAACCCACTGAGAAAAAATGACATTTGTTAAAAATGGCTTAGCTACTTGTACGAATGTTTTGGTTAAGAAACATTATATTTTTTATTTCCACAGAATTGAATTCCTTCCTGAGGAATAACTGAGTATTTTCAAAACCTATTAGCATCTTTTTCACAGCTTCTTTCTATGTGGCGTTTAGAAAATTAATACCAAACAGGAAAAGTGATTCTCAATGAAGCTGATCCCTTTGTAGGGTAGTGGGAAGGTACCATCTGGATTAAAAGCCAGTCCTAATCTTCACTCACTATGCCACCTGGCCCAGAGAGCAGTATTCCTATCGCACAGTGATACGATTACACGAGTAGGCATTTAGTAATGAACCTCCTTCCGCGTGGGCTGCTCAGCAGATGGTGAAATTTTGTTTAACAGCTTAGGCGAGTTTCGTCTCTTTGCTGCTTCTCTGTTTGATGTTTTAAAATCGGTCTGACTCTCATTTTCCAGCACCAAATCTTCATCACCCTAGTCAAAAAAACAACAGCCTATTTCTAAATTCTATTACCAACTTTATTCTATTCACAGTGGTTATTTCTTTTACCCCAATGGCATTTCAGTAAAAAATAGAATTTAGTTTGGGTGCCTGGCTGGCTCAGTCAGTAGAGCAAGTAACTCCATCTCAGTGTCATGAGTTCAAGCCTCACATGGGGCATGGAGCCTACTTAAAAAAAAAAAAAAAAAAAGAGGAATTTAGTCATTATGAGGCCCAGAAACTTAAAGTATTATCTCCTTAGACAAGAAAACATGGAGCTTAACATCTTGTAGAAGCTGGTGCACCTGGGTGGCTCAGTGAGCTAGGCATCTGTCTTTGGAAGGGGTCATGATCCCAAGATCCTGGAATGGAGTCCCGTGTCGGGCTCCCCACTCAGCAGGAAGCCTGTTTCTCCCTCTCCCTCTGCCTGCCTCTGCCCCTGCTTGTGTGCTCTCTCTCTCTCTGTCAAATAAATAAAATCTTTAAAAAAGAAAAGAAACTACCCTTATCCAGCTCTGGATCTCCCTCTAATAGATAAAAGGCTGGAGGGATCTTTCCATTTTAACTGATCCCCAAGTTTTTCAGTAGGATGGAAGAAAGAAGAAAACCTGAATGATAACCTTCTCTCTTTTCATTAAAGAAAGCAAGACAGTGCAAGGGATTATTTCTCAAAAGGTTGTGGAAATAGAGCATGTATGTAAAAACATGTCTGATGGGACGCCTGGGTGGCTCAGTTGGTTAAGCAGCTGCCTTCGGCTCAGGTCATGATCCCAGCGTCCTGGGATCATGACCCGAGCCGAAGGCAGCGGCTTAACCCACTGAGCCACCCAGGCATCCCCACATAGTACTTTCATAGCTGAACATGGCCCTAGTATCCTGTTATATATAAACACGCCTAAGTTCTCAAATTCATCTTTTTTTTTAATTAATCTTTCTTTTGAATTAATCACTTTAGAAGTGATTAATTCAATTAATTCTCATCTTTCTTTTGAATTAATCACTTTAGAAGGCAAAGGATTTTTATTCCAGAAACCATAAAAATTACTTTTTATTAATACTATCCATTAAAACTTTTTTCTGTGCAAAATAATTGCCAGATTCACAGACACATGCTTATTTAGTTCAGTAATGCCTTTTCCCCACATCTACTGATTCATAAATGTTCTCTTGATCAGACTAAAATGGCCACCCTTTTGGTGGGCTGTCTTCCCATTCCTTTGTCCTAAGAAAACCTGGCAGGAGCAAGGGCAATGGGAGTCAGGAGATCTTCATGTCCCACAATTAAGTGGCCAAACTTAGGCTGTCTGACTGCAAAGTACTGGGTCCCATCAGCTGATGCCTACACTTTCTCCCATCCCAATTCTCACATTCTTAGTAGCCCTAAGGGCCTTAAGTTGTAACAATGCCAAGAGTCTGTTCTGTCCCTGACTTCTGCTTGTCCCTAGCAACTAGGTTAAAACATAAACTAGTAGTGCCACGAAGACACAGTCTAAAAGCAAGGGGCAGAGCGACTGATTCACACTGTGACCACATCAGAAAAAGGTATGGCCGGCTAAACCCAGGCTGTCAATGTCCAACGCCATCAAACTGAACAGAACACAAACTGGTCTCAGACGTGAAATCACTCCCCAGAGCAGGTACCTTTCACGCTGCACATCTTTCACAGTAATTTCATCATTACCTACCCTTGTTTGCTTTATGGCATATTTGCCATTATGAAATGAATAAAAACTGATTCTGCTTCCCTATAAAAATCCTGTTAACCTTTATTATTTTTTTTTAAAGATTTTATTTATTTATTTGTTAGAGAGAGAGCGCAAGCACAGGCAGACAGAGTGGCAGGCAGAGGCAGAGGGAGAAGCAGGCTCCCTGCTGAGCAAGGAGCCCGATGTGGGACTCGATCCCAGGACGCTGGGATCATGACCTGAGCCGAAGGCAGCTGCTTAACCAACTGAGCCACCCAGGCGTCTCTCCTGTTAACCTTTATAGGGTCATTTTCTTTACAAGATGGTAAAAGGTGCAATATAAACAGAAAGCAAAAAAAAAACAAGAACAAAAAAAAATTGTTTGGGAAAGAAATGATCTTACACATAAAATCTATGGCCAGTTACTCTGAAGCTTAATTCCTTTATGAATATCCTTTTTCCTCTGTAACAAGTTCCTCTGAACTTCCAGTAGCAAATGATGAAATTCAGATTCAATGGCAAGGGAAAAAAGAGCCAAAGGTTAATTTGGCTTTACGGAAACAGAGTCAAACATAATGAGCAAAATGTGAGCTTATAGTACCAAGGAGATCTTAGTTAAGGAAAGATCTGAATTTCCTCCTATAAAATATGGTGACTGGTCAACAGTTCTCTCAAAGACCACCTTATGTTAAAGCTTATCAAGAACCTAAGTTATACGCTCTTTCGGCACCAAAAGCATTTAGCCCTTCGACACACAGATATGCTCTGTGTATAATCAGGATCAGTAAAGACTCCCCCCAAACAGACCATATTACTAGTTTAACCTCATTTGAAAATAAAAAATTCAGTATCTGTGATATACATCGTACGTACTTATGCATTGCACATAATATACATCTATTGCATATGTCTAATAGCAGAACTCAAAATATCAAGGGAGGGTATTTTCTACCCCAAGTTTATGGCCATTGCTCAACTTCCAGGTTTCACCCGTCATCCGGTAAAAGCGTTCTTCCAGTTTTTTCAGCTTCATTTCCTGGTGAGGTTTTAGAACATTCTCTATGTATCTGCTGGCCTGTTCCAAAAAATAAGAGGCATTGTTATTCTACTATTCCCAAGATTTTATGTTGTCTACAAAGTCATAAATAGGAACTAGGAGAAGAAACTGTGTTTTCATACTAACTCAATTTTGCCCAAAAAGCAGCAGCCTCCACTTCAACAGCACTCTCTACAAATCTGCATTTATCCGTAATGCTGATAAAAAACAAATGTTCTATATTTATGCTTATTTGGGAGTCTGCCCCTATCCCTTTACTGTGTTTTCATTTCTTTTTCTTCTTTTTTTTAAGTAAGGTTTTATTTTTTTAAGTAATCTCTACACCCAACGTGGGGCTCAAACTCATGACCCTGAGATCAAGAGCTGCATGCTCCACCGACTGAGCCTGCCAGGCGCCTCTGTCCTGCGTTTTCAGTGCGATGAAAACTTACTAGGGGGCGCCTGGGTGGCTCAGTGGGTTAAAGCCTCTGCCTTCAGCTTGGGTCATGGTCTCAGGGTCCTGGGATAGAGCCCTGCATTGGCCTCTCTGCTCAGCAGGGAGCCTGCTTCTCCCCTCCTCTCTGCCTGCCTCTCTGCCTACTTGTGATCTCTGTCTGTCAAAAAATAAATAAATGAAATCTTAAAAAAAAAAAAAAAACTTACTAGGAGCTACGGATGTAAAGGTGCCCAGGACGGGATCCTTGACTTCTAGAAGCTTTGAGTCAGAGCCGTTTGTTGAAAGCATGCCCAACGAATGAAGTTGCTTGGAAGAGCGCTCACTGAATAGCTTAATCATAGTAAAGGTGAACGTATCTTTGGACTTAAAAGAAATGGAGATTCTGGTTTTAAGATGACAGAGTGAAATTTCTACCTCCCTCTTCTCTTGAAACACCCTAAACGACCGGGGGAATCACAAAGAGAAAGCTAAACTCCATTGCTGGTGAAGCAATGAAATACTAGAAGCACTAAACACGCTCTTAGGACCTAGGGAGAAGGGGATAACAGACAGAAAGGCCGAAGGGTGCACAGAGGAGGAAAACAGGACAAAGGAACCCAGGGCGCTCTGGAGATCCCTGGGACCGCTGAGGAAGAAGACACAGAGAGACCACGGCAGGAACACGGGGTGAGGCGCAGCGCTGAAATTAGGGGAGTGGTGCGGGAAGCCAAGCCTCAGGCAGATAGTGGGAGCCAGAGAGGCTACAGAGTCCCGGATCCCAGGCCTCCTGCTGGCAGGAGTGCGAACTGGAACAACCAAGTACATGCAAACGTACACACTGACAAGTGAGAGTCCCCGCCGCCTTCCCCACTTGACTCAGATTGCTGCCCCCGCCTTAGAGAATGGAGGCGCCCTCCCTGGAGAAGGTGAATTGCAAGAGAACAAAGAGACAGCGACAAAGCCAAACCATCCCTTCATCGCATCACCCTACACCAGCAGGCAACCCGTCAAACCTGGCCCACATACACAGAAACTCCAAGTCGCTTTATTTTCCTTTTCTGTTTTAAGTATAACTTATGACCAGTAAAGAACACAAATGCATCCTCCGTCAATTAACTTTGTAGTGTCTCTCTCTCTTTTTTAAAAAGAAAAGACTTTATGGGGCACCTGAGTGGCTCAGTTGGTTAAGCGACTGCCTTCAGCTCGGGTCATGATCCCAGAGTTCCGGGATCGAGTCCCACATCGGGCTCCCAGCTCCACGGGGAGTCTGCTCCTCCAACTTTCTCGCCTCTCATGCTCTCTCACCGTCTCTCTCTCAAATAAATAAATAAATAAACAAATAAAAGATTTTATGTATTTATTTAAAAGACAGTGAGTGACAGAAAGCACAAGAGCGGGGGCGGGGGTAGAGAAGCAGACTTCCCTTCCCATCATGTCCATCCCGGATGATGACCAGAGCTGACGGCAGTCCCTTAGCCAACAGAGCCCCCGAGGCGTCCCTTACAGCTGAGAGGACAGAGCCAAGGATTACTACATGATTAAAGTCTCCAAAAGGAAAAATGGAGACTATAAGAAACAGAGAAAAAGGAATTTGGAAAACCACACTGGAATTTTTAGGTTAAGGGTGCAATATTTCAAAATTCTAGGGATTTTCAATCTGTTCTTTGCCAAATCAAACTATCAATCAAGTGTCAGAAGAGAAAAATCACCGTTTTACAATGCCAAGCCTCAAAAACTTTATTTATCAGCAGGTACATATCTGCACAAGTTCGGCACTTCACCATCCACATACATAGACTACACAGAGACACTAATTTTCTTTCGACCAAAGAGAGAAGTTTAATGGGTTAGACTTCTGCCAAACAAAAGAATCCTAACTTTACACACCCTTAGGAATTACAGACACCAGTTAACAGATAGTTGGCATCTAGATGTACTTATAATTTACTAATTATCAAGCAAGACTTTACAATTAATAGTTACTGCCACTGGAAATAACATGAAACTTTAGAAGTTCAAATATTTACAAGAGAATTTTTTTTAAAGATTTTATTTATTTATTTGACAGACAGAGATCACAAGTAGGCAGAGAGGCAGGCAGAGAGAGTGAGAGGGAAGCAGGCTCCCTGCCAAGCAGAGAGCCCAATGCGGGGCTCGATCCCAAGACCCTGAAATCATGACCTGAGCCAAAGGCAGAGGCTTTAACCCACTGAGCCACCCAGGCACCCCATAAGACAATTTCTTAGGAAAGATCTTGCGAGGACACTTTTATTGTTCTAAATTCAGATCAGGGTAGTTACAAATGTAGTAATCTTCCATCTCCCAACAAATACATAGGCTTTTACACTTGTGACTTGTTTTCAGCCTTCACTTGTTTACTAAAAAGGAGTAATTTGTTCATCAGAAGAACAAGTTGTTTAGAAGTTGAAACATGTTGGGGCACCTGGGTGGCTCAGTGGGTTAAAGCCTCTGCCTTCGGCTCACGTCATGATCCCGGGGTCCTGGGGTGGAGCCCCACATTGGGCTCTCAGCTCTGCAGAGAGCCAGCTTCCTCCTCTCTCTCTACCTGCCTCCCTGCCTACTTGTGATCTCTCTCTCTCTGTCAAATAAATAAATAAAATCTTAAAAAAAAAAAAGAAGTTGAAGCATGTTGATAACAAGTTGAAAACAAGTTGGTAGCTTTCAAAATATTAGTGTCCTTGTACCAAGCCTTTGTAAAGGGCTTATGTTAAAACAAACAAAATAAATAAATAAATAAATAGTTTATGTTTTTAATATTTAGATGAAAGTCCACATGAGTGCCTGCTTTCACAAAGGTTAATGATCAATCTGGCAACTGCCTCGGTCTGACAGTTCAAGGTCAAGAAATAAGTGTTAGATGATCATCCACAGTAAATGGAATTCCTAGCTAGCAAACAACCTTGAATAGGTAGGTTATAGCAATGCTCTGAGCAGTGCTCAGAGGGAAAGTTATACCTGTAAACATCTAATTAAAGAATGATCTTTTTTTTTTTTTAGAGTTTATTTATTTATCCGATAGACAGAAATCACAAGTAGGCAGAGAGAGAGAGGAGGAAGCAGGCTGTCCGCAGAGCAGAGAGCCCGATGCGGGGCTCGATCCCATGACCCTGGGATCATGACCCGAGCCGAAGGCAGCAGCTTTAACCCGCTGAGCCACCCAGGCGCCCCGAATTAAAGAATGATCTTAAATCAAGAAGTTAACTTTACACCTTAAAAAACTGTAAAAAGAACAAACTAAACAGAGAATAGAACTGAAAAACAACCAGAATCAAAACTGGTTCTTCGAGAAGATCAACAAAACTGACAAACCTTTAACCTGATGAAGAAAAAGAGAAGACAAATAATTAAAACCAGAAATATGAGGATATTACTACCAGCCTTACAGAAATTAAAAGGATTAGAAAAACAATATTAGGACAATTGTACACCATCAAATCAGAAAACCAAAATGAAGTAGACAAATTCCTAGAAGCACAAATTGCCTAAACTGATTCAAGAAGAAACAGGAAATCTCAACAGAAAATATTGAATCAGTAATTAAAAACCTCCCAAAGGGGGCGCCTGGGTGGCTCAGTGGGTTAAAGCTTCTGCCTTTGGCTCAGGTCATGATCCCAGGGTCCTGGGATGGAGTCCCGCATCGGGCTCTCTGCTCAGCAGGGAGTCTGCGTCCCCCCCCCCCCCCCCCCCCCCCC